>VCHN02003554.1:0-13897 GCA_007115665.2 Sequoiadendron giganteum | reverse complement strand
TAAATAGTTCTTTCAAATTGTCTGCATTATTTGATTAGTTTGTTGATATATATTTTTTAATTGTTTAACATGTGCAGTTGCCATTTGGTTGTACATTCACATGGATCCACTATTTAGCATTGAGGATTTTATGCCTGAACCACATATTCCTATAGATCCCATAGATCCTAACCCACCACCACTAGAAACCCCCATTCCTCCTAACCCACCACCACCAGAAAACCCCATTCCTCCAAACCCTCCACCTCCTAACCCCCCACCCCCTATAGTAGACCAGGATCAGTTGAGAGAGAGCATTAGGGCAAATCTTACAGTCATTCAAGAAAATATAGATCTGATTAAAAATGAGCCTAGAATTCCCCCCCATCTCTCACAGTTTGCATCTACGATGCAAATTATTGTCGATTCTGTTCGATCTATTGATACGGACCTAGATAGGTTCCATCAATGGAGAGACGAGAGGAGACAATTCTATGCAGATGGATTGTCTTATAAAGAAATTAATGACCTTAAAATTACTAAAGAAGCCATGTGCCAGTATTTTTTTAACCCTCAAACTAGCCAACCAATTCCACCCACCAAAAAACGAATTTCAATTTTATGGTGTAGGCACCCCTTGATAGCTGCACATTTTTGGGATAGATGGTGGATGGTGTTTGATACTCCACCACATGGCAATTCTGAGGTGCTCCTATACTTTTTGAGAAAGTTATGGGCAGAGTTTGAGTTGGGTTTAAAACCCAACTATTTTGATATGAGGTCATTTAAGGGAGCTGGGCATGGCATGCCCCAATATAGATTGGGAGCACGTGTTGATCCTCAACGACGTGCTCCAATTGCTCCTATTGTTCCTCCTACTTCTCCTGGTGTTCCTACTGCATTTCAGCAGCAAACCATGCTATCGACATTAGGAGCATTGAGTTCACTTTCAAGACATCTCACTCATCAGACTTCACACGCGGCGGTTGAAGTGGTCAATAGAGAGCATGGAGGCTCCAGCAATAGGAATACTCAGGCATCCACTTCAGGTGACCCACCTGCGTCTGAGACAGAGTCATTTATGGATTTACTATATTCTGAGCATCATCTTACACAAGTATGTTCATCTTTTGAACTTAATATATTTTTTTGGAATGTGCAAAATTCATGTTTAAATAATAACATCAAATTATATATATAATACAATATTAATTCAATAAGTGTTTGGTGTAGACGCATGATCAGATAATGCCTGAAACTCAAAATGATCATGTCTATATGTCGAGTGTTGTAGATATGGGCTCACCTTTTGGTCAGGTACTTAAACCAATATATATTAAATTTAGTTTATGTGGATATATATATCTAATTTATTTTGAATGTTTACACATGATGTGTGATTGATATATATTATATCTAGATGTAGGGAGGTCAAATGAGCATGCCTAGTGCTAACCAAGCACAAGTTGTGGTGAGCGCTCTTGAGTCATCATCAGCTCAGGTGCATTCTTTCAAAAAGTTTGTTAAGTTTGAATTAAATACACATCATAGATCTAATTTAATTTTTACATTTACATACACATGCGTGAATGATCTATACAAATTGTTGTACATATATATGCAGACATTTCATGAGACACCCATTGCGGGTGCACCTGAGACATCGTCAGCATTTATGCATGGGCAATCTCAGGTGCGTGATCTTGAGGTCATATCATTCAAGGTTGTAAAATTTACTAAATATCCTAAACAATTTTTACGGATCTTTTAAATATATATATATATTTGAGGTTTTAACATATTGATTGCTTTATATGAATATGCAGGATATAGTAGATCAGGCATTTGAATCTTCTCAAGTGACAGTTATGCTACCCGTTGAACAAAATGTTCCAGTAGATCCACATGATCATATGGTAAATTATTCATGTCTTAAAAATCATTTTTATTGTATTTACTAGATATTTAATTAATTAAATTTTTTTATCCAAAAGTTCATATTTTGTCAGGTTTAAATATGTTTAATTATATCAAAATTTATAAATAAATTTAAATCTAATTTCAAGTTACTTGTACTCTTTTACAGCATGATGTAGGTACATCTAATCGACCTGGAACAAAGAGGAGACTTGATTTGTTTGATCAGCCTGATAGTTAAATGGTTTTAAATTTTAAATAGACCAGACATCTCTAGTTTTATTTAAACTTTTATGTGTTGGACTTGACATATACATATTTTTGTTTATTTATATCAGATGACTTTAATGTGATGATTATATATATGCATTCAATTATGTTCATGTTATGTTCATTTTGATGATTATATGCACTCATATGTATATGTAGATCTAGATATTTTATCTAATTTTCAAGTAATACATGCACTAGATATAAATTCTTATCTCTACAATCAAGTTTCATAAATATATAATTTATCACATGGTTAAAGGTGATAAATTTAAATATTCCTTAAATAGTTTAGATTATATTCATAATAAATTAAGAGCTCACGTAATTTTAACTATTTACCAATTCTAGAAAATATTTGAACAATTATATGAAATATATAATCTATAAAATTGGAATGAGATTTTTAAAATGCTACTAATAAGTTAATTGAAAATCATACAACTATACAACATGATGAAACATATATGTGTGCACATGTATATCCAATTATTTAGCTTATCAATTTTTATGTGAAGACCAAAAATTGATATTTACATAGTCTCTTGATAAAATAATTTTTCAGTGACAATCACATGGTAGACCGACTTGATGAGAACCTGCAAAAATAATTAATGTAAACTGTAAGTAGTTCTATAATTTTTTTGATTCATTTAAGTAAATATATAGTAAGAGTTACAAAATTGGATCTTATAAATTTCATAAAAATTCAAATGATGTTTTCCATAGGATGGATGAATGGGATGCATGTCATGAACCCTAAGGTATGGCTTAATGGATCCTATGAGAATGGCTTAAGGGGAATTATGTGAGTGACTTAAGGGATGCAAGATTGTGGAATAAGGGTACATGTAAGAGGATATGACTTAAGGGTCCTAAACCCTTAACCCTAAACCCTAAACCACGTGACCTAAATCCTAGGAGATCAACGCTAAACCATTAATCCATATACATTTGTTATTCTAAGCATCACATCAACCCTAGAAACCCTAAACCCTAAACCACGTAACCTAAATCCTAGGAGATCAACCCTAAACCATTAATCCATATAAATTTGTTATTCTAAGCATCACATGAACCCTAGAAACCCTAAACCCTAAACCACATGACCTAAATCCTAGGAGATCAACGCTAAACCATTAATCCATATAGATTTGTTATTCTAAGCATCACATGAACCCTAGAAACCCTAAACCCTAAACCACGTGACCTAAATCCTAGGAGATCAACCCTAAACCATTAATCCATATAAATTTGTTATTCTAAGCATCACATGAACCCTAGAAACCCTAAACCCTAAACCACATGACCTAAATCCTAGGAGATCAATGCTAAACCATTAATCCATATAAATTTGTTATTCAAGCATCACATGAACCCTAGAAATCCTAAACCCTAAACCACATGACCTAAATCCTAGGAGATCAACCCTAAACCATTAATCCATATAAATTTGTTATTCTAAGCATCACATGAACCCTAGAAACCCTAAACCCTAAACCACATGACCTAAATCCTAGGAGATCAACCCTAAACCATTAATCCGTATAAATTTTTTATTCTAAGCATCTCATGAACCCTAGAAACCCTAAACTCTAAACCATGTGACCTAAGGGGATGGCTTAAGGGGATGTCTTAAGGGGTGTTGAGAGAGTGACTTAAGGGGATGCAAGAGGATGGATTAAGGATAGATATACAAGGATATGGATTAAGGGGTCCTAATAGAATGAATTAAAGGGAATTAATAGAGAGACTTAAAGGGGATGCAAGCGGATGGATTAATGGCACATACTAGGATGGCTTAAGGGGATATGAAATAAATTATAAACTTTTTATAAAATGACAATGAGTTAAATTTAGTTTTATATTTATACTCTCAACTAAATGTATCTACAACTATATATAGTTACCTGTCTGTAGATTCGAATTCCATTGTAATAAGAGTGCATCTCCTCTCTTTTTTGTATCAAGGGAGACTTGAAACAAAAAACGATATAAAACTTTAATAAGGAAATGAATTTAAAGACAAATATATGTATCAATTAAATATATACATACAACTAGATATACTTACCAATATTTATTTACTCTGTTCTACCATCCACATCCTCTCTTTTTTGTAATGCATCTATGATTGTCTCATGATCATCCATTGAAAGTGTCCATAAAACTTTATTAGCAGGCCTCCCGTGATATCTAACTAGTTTTATATTGGTTGCCAAAATCAAATGTGAATAATGTATAATCTTCTTGTGTCTTTCATGATCTTCAAATGCAGGCAAGCCATTCTTTCTTATCAAATATTTTCGAAGCCAGGTGCCAACAACAACGACTGAACCAGTTGGATACTCAGAGTTATCATCATCCACTCTAGGATGTACCAACTTATATTTTCTCTCAACACATCTAGCCAACCAGTACTCTGTCTCCTCTTCATTCCCCTCAGGTGCAACAATAGCATACACATGTCCTACAAAAATAGATAAAAAATTCAATAAAGAGCATGACTTATATTTAATTCATGTATATAAACATGCATACATATAAAATTCATCTCAATAAATAATGTACCTTCTTGTACAAGATCAGAAACACGGTCATAATCATCTGATGCGAACGCTTGATTATCTTCAATTATTGTTCCATGTTGAACATGTGTCGATGTAGGTGTTAAGGCTCTTTGTTGCCATTGTTCAGCCCATTCCATATTTTCACAAGCCTCCCAATCACCTGCAATACAAAATTGACAAAAGCATGCCAACTCCCTTGTCCATATTGTCCATGTGTTTGCATTCGAACTCTTAAATGAATGCCATTTCGCAGATCCATTAATTGTTTCACAATCTTGTCGAGAACAAATATCATTTTCTTCAACTAACCAAAAGAAGCGGTGAATTATTGAGCTCTCACTTACTCTTGTAGATAATTTGGTATTGCACCAATCTACAATTGCATGTGCATCTCTAAATTCTGCAGCATCCTCAAATTTTAGTTGCTCTCTAGCAAGAGCTCTTTTCACACATGCACCTGCTCCATCGTGTTCTCCCTTACCATGACCGACTTCAAAAAAACTCCATATGTGTTGGATATTATTTTCCTTATGAACTCTACATAACCAATAAAACATCCTAGCATTTTTGAATTGACCCGTGCAATTATCTGACCATATGAGATGTTCTAGCAATTGGATTCCTCTTTCTTTTAAATTTTTGTAAAATATATCAAAACAATATTGAACAAACTCAGATGAATGTAATCGATTATCACTTACATAAAAATGGTACTCTCTCAAAATTTTTCTATTATCTTCTCTACTATCATCTGCATGTCTATAAACAATATGAACAAAAATAGATACTTGCACTGAATTATAATACTATGATTGAATTTCTTCTTGTGGAGCAAGAGTATAATTTTTAGCAAAATCAATAACTGACAATATAGTTCCAATTGGGAATGTGTTTTTACATAAACGAAATTGATTATCAAGCCAATGAGCATACTGAGAGTGTTGAACATATTTAGGTACAATCTTATCTTTAAATTCTTTAATAAATGCATGCACAATATTTTTTTTCATAATTAGCTCACAACATTTTCCAGTTTTTCCATCTTTTAAAGAATACTCAACATTTTTGAATCTTTTTACATCTACTAATTGTTGTCCAAATTCATTTAAACTACTTTCATGCATACATTCACCTAATAATGAAAATTTAGCACATCTATCACATTCTCTAGAAATACATGATTTTAAATAAAATAAGTTTCCGTTAGAGGGTTCGCAAAACAAACTTGATATAAAATCTTTGATTCTTTCAGGTGGCATATTAATACCACAAATGTCCTGCATAATTTGGTTAACATGCAAAGTGCATCGTATATATCGAAAACTATCATAATAATAACAAAATTGTACATGAGTCTTACAACAACAAGAAATTCATTGCTTATTAATTCTAACATACCAAGGTTTACACTTTTTGAATGATCTTTGACTTATTTTAATATTCAATGGTAAGATTGAAGCATCTAAATTTTTTTTATATAATTCAGTTTGAGTCATATCTAAGAGATGATTTGGATGAGGTACACGAATTTTGGAACCCACCCTTAATTTTAAGACATCTCTAATGTTCGGTGATACTCTTGTATTATCATGCCAAAATTTATCGATTAAAGATTTAATTTCATTAGTTAATTTCATGTCTGATCTTGGGAGTCTACCACTAAAACTCCAACATTGATTAATTGGATCATTTTCAATATTTTCTCTTCTTTTAGCAGCTCTAATCAAAGTTTTGGGATTTACTTTTATACATTTACTAATCCTACTTAACATTCTTTTATTAGAAGTTGCTTTATCAACTAAAGCAGTTGTTATTGCACGACGAGCCACATTTTTATCTTTAGATCGACTTTTCTTACCTATAAAATCAATTGCATTAGCAACACTAAAAATGACTTGTTCTACTGAATCATCTTTCTTTTTTGGTTTTACAAAAATACCTAATTTTTTCATCACTTTTCTCATTTTCCACATTCTCATCAATTGCACCATGAGTTGACATTGGAATCCTAATTTCTTTCTATAAAAAAACATTTTATATATTTTATTTCCATAAGTTCTAATTTGTCTCCAAGAAACTTTACCACGAAGGTTATCTAACAAATCTTTTTCAATTGTAAAAAAAACATTTTCATCTTCATCCATACAAGGGGTTTCATTTTCATTCACACAAGGGGTTTCATTTTCATTCACACAAGGGGTTCCATTTTCATTTTCAAAAGTAAAAAAGATTTCATTCTCATTTTCATCAATATGAGGGATTTGATTAACATTTGCATTCTCATAAGATATATTTTCATCATTTTTTTGTTTTTGCATTCTTTCAACCCTATAATTATTGATATCATCAATGGTGTATCCAGCTTCATTTAAACAAGCAAAATCAATATTATCAAGACTTGGGTTTGAAAGAATACCTGGAGAGATTGTTTGAATAGGTGCATTTTCCATATCATTGGGAGGTGGATTTGAAGACATGCCCGAAGCTGTTTGCATATGTACTGTTTCCATATCATTCAAAGTTGTAGTTGAAGACATAGTTGAGTTTCTCTCCATGATTGTATTTTCTTCTATATTCACCATCTCCACATTTGCATCATCTACATTCATTTCATCATTCATGACTTTCTCTTCAACATTCATTGAAGTAGATGCTTCCAAATTTTTCATTTGACGAATTCTTTCTCTTTTATCTTTTTGTCTTTTTGCCTCCATATCTTTATTTGCTTGAATTTCTTCGGGTGTCATTGACATTCTACACTTTTTTCTTTGTCTTTGTTTTGATCCCATGGTTACAAAACCCTTTTTGATGAAAAAACAAATGATTTACTTGTAACCAATTTTCAAAATTTTATCTCCTTCAAATATTCAAATAACACTTTGTACTATGAAGATCCTTTCTTCTTTGAACTTTGAAGTACACAAAAATATCATGAATACATCCAAATTTTTTTTTTTGAATCTTCTTGTAAATTATTCTTGTACTTGATTCCACTTCAGAAAATTCAACCTACACTTAACTTTTCAACCAATTTGCAATAGAATATGCCCTGCACAAGACAAATTTGTAATAAAAAATGCAGAAAATCGAACTTGCGGGCCGTACTGCAGAAAAAGAATGTTGCAGGAAAACCGTACTGTATCAAAAAATTTCAAATCAGGATAAACGGATATATTAGAAACGCGTACGCATTATGAAATGCGTACAAGTTATGAAACGCGTACGCATTATGAAATGCGTACAAGTTTTGTTTCAATAACGCGTATGCGTTTCATAACGCATATGCGTTATTAAAAAATTTGTTTCCCAACCAGCCTGGAGACTTGGTTTTAGGTTCGGGAAAGCTTTGGCAATCTGAGCCTTAGCCTTTGACCTGTAACTAAAAAACTAAGGCAGATTGAAGAAGAATGTTCAACTTTGACAATATGGTTGATGAATTTTTTTTCTGAATCAATCTATAAAATTAAAACCTATTACAGAACATGATGTCTAGTTTTTATATATATAATTTTTATTAAGATTGGATTATATTTTCTATTTTTTAATTAATTTCAAAGCAAACTAGTCATTAAACTTGAAATATCAGACTTTTTTTGTTTTTTAATAACTTTTTTTTGGTTAAAGTTTTTAGAAAAAAAATTATATGACATCAATCTTTAGACAATTCTTTACACAATGAAAAAAAGAAATTCAAAAAGAGTTTAGTTTAGGTCAAATTATGCTGTCCGTACACGTTGATTTTTAAAAACAACAATTAAGGCCAATAAAAATTAAATAATAAAAAAAATGTTCAACAAAAAATTACAAAAAAAATTCCTCATCAATCTTCATGTTGTTAGCTCTCTTTCCCCAAAAGGAATTAGTAAAATACTTTTATTTGATTCAAAAAGTGTTGTCTGTACACGTGCATGGTATGGTAAAAAAACAGGGACTTTTAAAAAGTGGTTTTTATAGATCTTTATCAAAATTTAGTTTCTACAATCTAGGTATTTGAATAATTTACATATTTATAAACTAGATTCAAATCTCTAAATTTCATATTACTGACTTTTTTAAAAATTCATTGTGTAAGTGCTTCAAATTTTTCAGTCCAAGTGTGACAAATTCTGAAAAACAGCAAAAACACTTCCACTTTTTGAGCTTTTTGTGGACCCAACTTCTTGCATCACGACCCTACAGGAATATAACAACTTTGTGAGGAATATAGGAACTTGTGATTTTTTCTTTTTAGGCTGGTATTAGGTGCATAAAATTTTTTGTACTTTTGTGCTTCAGTTTATGAAGTTATCATCTAACAATATTTTAAAAAATCTTTTTTATTAGTTTCATTTAGTAATATATTGCAAATTACACTACCAAACGATATATCACTTAGTGTTTGACATGTTGTGGCTCATTTTCTATAGAGTTCAAAGAAGAACCGACATAAAATAAGACATTATTTGTGTAATATATTCTTAGCATTCAAATTGATTTCCTCTCTTCTTAGTTGAGTAATTTGGATTTGTATCATTGAAAAACCACCATGGGTTTCTCATTAATTTGTGTAAAAAGCCAGCTTGTGGTGTATCACTCCTGATGGAGCAATAACCCCTTTTACAACAGATAAAATATCAAAACTTTTTATCTTCACCTTTATAGCTCGACATTCAAGGATTCAAAATGTGGGCGACAATATGTTCAAGAGCATACCCCAATGTATGTAAGTTAACTTGATATTAAAGTGTAAATATGTATAAACATATAGTTTTGGATATATAGAAAGTTGTAAAAATAGTCCAATGTGTAAGCACAGTAGCATAGATAGAAATATCCATTTATTTAGTTTCCTTATATGAATAATAATGAATTCTAATTTGTTATCTATTAATGAACATAAAAGAAACATCAAGCACTTAAGTGGAGGAACTGAAAAAAATACTTAGAAATACATTGAAGGAGGGCGCGGTAGAGCAGGCGGCTGCTCGTGAACCAGGGAAGGAGGCCGGATAGACCAGTTGGAACCAGAGGCCGAGGCAGGAGAAAAAGCAAAGGCACGATACGCCAGCAGCAAAAATCGACACCGGCAAAGGGAGGAAGAAATAAGGAGAGATGGAGTGAGGAAATGGACAAAACAATTCCCTTTGACGAATTCAGAGAAAAAATTAACAAGGGCTGGACGGCATACGGAAACGTCGGCCGAAACCTTGGCTCAGAAATACATAGACCCCAATGGGTGATGGAGAATGGTGTTTGGGTGGACAAATGCCATCCTTACTATCAACATCAGGAATAGGTTGTGTCGGTTCAAAGGCGAAGGAGAAATAGGGCCTGGTTAGGTCAAGGACCTCCGTGAGTGAGACCTAACCGCTATGTGCAAGGAAGGAAACTGGATTTCAACGCCGGCGAGTGGTGGAAAACTACAAAACCGAAAGGGTGGTTCAGGGAAAAAGCAGGAGCGAAAAGAGACTTGAACAAAAATTGGCGACAAATGGACCCGATCAAAGCCCTACTACCCAAAGAAGCAGCGGTGATTGCAAGTGTGAGTAGGGGACTATCGAATAAAGGTAATTCCATACCAACCTCCATACCGTTTTTAAATGTCAATAATGAAGTAGTTAACAAAACTCGTGAAAAAATGAGAAACGTTGGAATGTTGGCAAAATGGGGGGGAGAAGGTCATAAAAGTTGGAAAGCCATGGAAGAATGGTGTAAGGCAAGCTGTGGGGGAGAGACATCGGTAAACACCTTGGGATATAATTGGTTTCTGATTAAGTTTCGTAGCTAGGAAAAAAGGAATAAGGCTCTAGAATCAGGACCCTATTTTCTGGAGGGTGCCCAAGTTCACCCTGTGAAATGGAGGCCAAATTTTGACCCAAGGAAAGAATGGGTGGGGGAAAGTGCAATATGGATAAGGCTTTACAACCTTCCTTCGGATTACTAGTCAGAAAAAAACATTAGAAGGAATTGGTAATCTTCTAGGTAAATTCCAAAGTATCGACAGCATTCAGGTGGATAGAGAGAAAGGACCTTTTTTCCGAATCTGTGTAGCAATTCCTCAAGGGTTGGAGGTGCCTAGAATGATAGAACTCATATCAGAACCTGGTTTGTGGAGTTAGGAAGTGTGCAGGGAGGATAACCTGCATTTGTGCCCTAACTTCAAATTAATGGAGCAGGATAAGGAAGATTGTCCAGAAAAATGGGAAACCAACAGATTGTGGACATCAGAACAGGATAAGCAGCTGGGAAAAAGTAGAAATAAAGTAGAGGTGGGTCAATCTTTGGATTTTAATCAAAAAGAAATGGTGGATTCAATGTATTCAGGGCAGTTGGTGTATGAGCTTGGGAGGAAACACTCCTGGACATCAGCCAAGAGTCAAACCAATCAACTAGGTGGTTAATACAAGATAACCTTGGAATCAGCTCGGAGGTCCGAATTCAGGGGGAAGATTTACCCCATCTCACAGACATTAGGTAGGAAAATTAGGTAGCAATAACAAAGGAAGAAGAAACGGAAAACTAGAAGGTGATGTCGAGAGAGTTGTCAGCCACAAAATTACTAGTCAACAATAAGGTACTAGAGGATGGATTAGAGGAAAATCTGGGGGTAGGAAGTGTGGATTCAGAATCGGAGTTCAATGAAAGCTTTGAAGAATATCAAGAGGGTATATTGGCTGAAAGAGGAATTGAGCAAATACCTTCGGCAATAAAAATCCCAAGGATTAAAACAAATAGCCAAAGAGGCCGTAAGCCCAATAAGGAGAAACTAAAAGTGGCAGGGGCAGCTAAAGGGCAAACAAAACTAGGACAAACAATCCTTAGAAATGGGAAGGGACTTCCCCTTCCTGGGGAATCATGAAAATCTTAAGCTGGAACACTAGGGGCTTAAACGCCCCTAGTAAATGGCGCCACTTCAGGCATCAGATACACAGTGACAAGCCAGATATCTTAATTATCCAAGAGACAAAATGGAGTAAGGAGGAACAAGAAAGGAAAATGAAGTGGTGGAGAGGTTGGGAAAGAATTTGTAAAGAATCAATAGGGGCATTTGGGGGACTTGGGATATTTTGGAACCCTACCTTAGTAAGCTGCAAACCCATGGTGGATAAGTAGAACTGGACAACAGTCTCAGTTCAACTTTATTAGAATAATTCATAATTCAATTTGATCAATGTATATGGCCCTATTGCACCAGCAGATAAAAGGATTCTCCGGGCTGAAATTTCCACCTTCCTGAGTCAAACAAAAGAAGTTAAAACTATAATTGGTGGGGACTTCAATGCTACTCTAAACAACTTAGAGAAGCTGGGAGGTGTGCAAAATTTGATAAGATCTCAAATGGACTTCCAGGATTTTATAGATCAAAATATGTTGAGAGAGATAAATACTAAGAATGGAATTTATACTTGGACCAATAGAAGATCGAGCCATTCTGGAATAGCAGAAAAACTGGACAGGTTCCTGGTGATGGGAGAGTGGAACCAATTGTTGGAGGCTTCAATTCTCCCTTGGAGTGGCTCAGATCATTTTCCAATTCAACTTGATCTATAGCTAGATAATTTTAAAGGGGGATCTCTCTTCAGGTTTGAAAAAATGTGGATGAGGGATCCAAGCCTCTATGAACAAATATCGATTTGGTGGAAAGAGGTTTGGATAGGTAACCACTCACACCTTTTCGCCTTCCAAAAGAAACTTGCTCATATCAAAACAAAATTGAGAATTTGGAACAAGGAACATTTCAAAAATATCTTCGAAGAAAGTGACAAGATAGAAAACGAGCTCAAGACCTAAAATGAGAAAATAATCAAGGATGGTATGGGGCAGGAGGAGTATCTTTGGGAGAAGGTATTATTAGAAGCTCAATTTGAATCCCTAGCAAGGATGGAATGTCATTGGAAGCAAAAATCCTGGGAACAGTGGCTCCAAGAAGGAGACAAAAATATTGGGTTCTTCCATAACTCAACCTTGGTTAAAAGAAATGTGAACAGAATAACAGATTTGGTGAGAAATGATGGGTCTCTTGCCAGATCTAACCAGGAAATCAATCAGGAAGCTGTGGGGTACTTTTAATCACTCTTTAAAAAAGAACAAATGGATATTGGAGTAAGGGAGGAGTTCATCAGGAGTATACTGAAACTATCTTAAACAACGAAAATTTAGAACTCTCAAAACCCATAAGTATGGAATAAGTTAAGAAGGCAACTTTCCAACTAGGAGCAGACAAATCCCCGGGCTTGGATGGTTTCCCGACTTCCTTCTTCCAGGCTTATTGGGAAATAATCAAAGAAGATCTAGTCAAAGCAGCAAAAGAGTCAAGGAAGAAAAAAGTAATGTTAGGAGCAATCAATCATACCTTAATAGCACTTATCCCAAAAAAGGAGGCAAACTGCATGGGGGAATTCAGGCCTATTTCCCTTTGTAACACAATATACAAAATAATCTCGAAAATCATTGCCAATAGGCTCCAATTGGTAATAAGCAAAATCATCTCAGAAGAACAGTGTGGTTTCATCCCGGGTAGGTCAATTGTGGAAGGGATAATCGTGACTCACGAAACATTGCACTATGCAAGGAAGTTAAGGTTGCCAAGCATGATCCTGAAATTGGATATTTTAAAGGCCTATGGCCGGGTGGATAGGCAATTCTTGTTAGATGTGTTAGTTGGATTTGGCTTTGATAAGGAAATAGTAAGTTGGATCAAAAGTTGCATAAATGGCCCAAGATTTTCAATACTAATAAATGGTGTTGCCCAGGGATTCATTGATTCTACTCGGGGTATAAGACAAGGTGACCCTCTTTCCCCATTTCTTTTTATCATAATGGCTGAAGCCCTGGGTAGGAAAATAAGCCAATCCAGAGAGGAAGGATCTTGGAAAGGAATTGAGGCCGCACTTGGAGTAGGAGCAAGTACACATCAACAATTTGTGGACAACAAAGCTTCCGACCAAGCCATCAATTGGAGGAAATCAAAAGTCTTTTCTCAACACCCAACCTAGCCTCCAATGCGACCTCACAAGAATCTTGGGTGTTAAACCGGCCAACCTTCCAAGGAGATCTCTTGGAATGCCACTTTTTACCGGTGGTAACCGCCTCACCTATTGGGACATATTAGTAGGAAATTGTAAAAAGAAAATGGAACTGTGGAAAGGTAAATGGTTAACATCAGCTGGGAGGCTTATCAT
>VCHN02002474.1:10000-17128 GCA_007115665.2 Sequoiadendron giganteum | reverse complement strand
GCCGCCCTAGAACGGTCTCGACATCGGACGCAACTCGGGAACACGAGCGGCACTGGTAGCCGCTCCAAACTCGTCCATGTCGTGGCCAAGTAAGGGATTTCGTCTGGGTACTCCGCGTAGGAATCCTATGTCTTGCGTGAGATGACATTCTCGGAGTTGGATGGGTCCCGGAACGGACTTAGGAACAGTCCATAAGACGCTCCCTTAACAAGGAGTGCACCAAGTCGCACCGGAAATGGGGCGCACCAAGCCGAGCCGAGGTCGAGTTTCGAATGGACTGTAGTGCAACCCAGATTATTCTGGAGGCACAAGCAGTGAAAGGGCTCGAGGGCCAACTCGGATTCGACGCCAAGGTTGCCATACGCGTTGGGTTGGATGTGACTCGAGTGTCATCCGGTGTTCCTGGGCCGCAATGCCCGGGACCGACACTCGAATCCCATACATCCCCCGCGCATCGAAGGCCGAGGCGCACCAAAATTTCGAATGCCCACGCTTGGGGTGAAAAGCTCCGGATATCGGGCTTGGTCTCTTCTGGCCATCCTACCGATGCCCGATTCGGACAAATAGCTTATATGGGGGGCATGCACCATTCCCGTGCCCCCCCCTGCGTGGCCCCTCAAGCGTGACCATGATGCTGTTCGAACGGATGGATTCGACGGTTGGTTTTAATCGTGCAACATCACGCTCACGCTTGAGGGGGGACGCAGGTCGGAATGGATGCGCAAGACATAGGGATTGCTATGCGGTGGCGCTACGTCGCAGTTCTAGAACGGTCTCGACATCGAACGCACCTCGGGAACACGAGCGGCACTGGTAGCCCCTCCAAACTCGCTCATGCCGTGACCAAGGGATTTCGCTCAAGCATTCGATAGAACTGGCTGTCCCGCTGCGGAGATGACATTCTAATTGGAATGGATGCGCCAGACATTGGAATGTCAAAGCAAGTGGTTCCTACGCTATCCTAGAACGCTTCTCGCGATCTGACGACTGAATACGACGCAAGACCGGTAGCCGCTCCAAATTCGCCCATGTCGGGGCCAAGTAAGGGATTTCGTCTGGGTACACCGCATAGGAATCCGATGTCCTGCGTGAAATGACATTCTCGGAGTTGGATGTACGTCCCGGGACGGACTTAGGAACAGTCCGTAAGACGCTCCCCTAACAAGGAGTGCACCAAGTCGCACCAGAAATGGGGCGCACCAAGCCGGCCGAGGACGAGCTTCGAATGGACTGTAGTGTAACACAGAATATTCTGGGCGCACATGCAGTGAAAGGGCTCGAGGACCAACTCGGATTCGACGCCAAGGTTGCCATACGCGTTGAGCTGGATGGGATTCGAGGGTCATCCGGTGTTCCTGGGGCGCAATGCCCGGGACCGACACTCGAATCCCATACACCCCTGCGCATTGAAGGCCGAGGCGCACGAAAGGAACGGCTAGTATTGCCGCTTTGCTCTTCACGAGCCAGCCATCTTACTCGGAGTTGGATGTCTCGGAACGGACTTAGGAACAGTCCGCAAGTCGCTCCCCAAAAAAGGAGTGCACCAAGGGGGGTAAGTCAGTCGAAAGCTCCCCATCCTGCGTGCCCCTCGAGCGCGATGGTGTTGGTGTACGAACGGATGGATTTGTCTCTCGGTTTATCCATCGCGCACCAACACGAGTCAGGCTTAGGAGGCATTGCAGGTCCCCGCCCATGACACCAGATTGCTATGCGGGGGCTCTCTCTCGCCTTCTCTGAACGGTCTCGGTATCGGATGCAGGCTCGGAATAGGGATCGGCACTGGTAGCCGCTCCCAACTCTGCTGAGTCCTAGTAAGGGATGACTCGGGAGCCCCCGTCTAGCATTTGGGTTGACTTGGACGACCAAATTTCGAATGCCCACGGCTTGGGTGAAAAGTCGGAAATCGGGGGGCTTGGTTCTCTCTCGGCGTCATCCTACCGATGCCTGGGATTCCGACAAATAGCTTATATGGGGGGTATGTGGCATTCTAGTGCCCCCCCTTGCGTGGCCCCTCAAGCGTGACCGTAATGCTGCACGATTAAAACCGACCGCCGAATCCATCCCCGTTTTAATCGTGCAGGATCACGGTCACGCTTGAGGGGGCACGCATGTCGCCCCGATAGAATGCATGCAGGACACCGGATTGTTATGCGTTGAAATCGTCGCCGTCTTAGAACGGTCTCGTCATCGGACGCACCTCGGGAACACGGGCGGCACTGGTAGCCGTTCCAAACTCGTCCATGTCGTGGCCAAGTAAGGGATTTCGTCGGGTACTCCGCATAGGAATCCGGTTTCCTGCATACTCGGAATTGGATGTCCCGCAAGCCGCCCCCTTAAAAAAGGAGTGCACCAGGACTTCGGATTGGTATTCGGTGGGCTTCGTCGCCGCCCTAGAACGGTCTTGGCATCGGACGCACCTCGGGAACACGAGCGGCACTGGTAGCCGCTCCAAACTCGTCCATGTCGTGCCCAAGTAAGGGATTTCGGGCTTCTGCATCTGCATGGATCCGGATTTCTGTCATCTCGGTTTGGACTCCATTTTCGGAGTTGATGTCCCAGACGGACTTAGAACAGTCCAAGCCGCTTCCTTAAAACGGGATTAATTGTGACACCGGATTTTGCTGCGCGGTGGCTTCTGCCGCTATCCTAGAACGACTCGCATCGACGCGAACCGAGCCGCACCGTAGCCGCCCAACTCGCCCATGTCGTGCTCCAAGTAAGGGATTTCGTCAGTACTACGCATGAACTGATTTCGCTTACTCGGTTTTGTTCTATACCAACTAATCGACTACTTAGACACTCGACCGCTATGCCGGCTCTCTTGCCGCCTCGAAACGGGGCCATGTTTTGGATGAATCTCAGGAAGTGATCGGCACTGGTAGCCGATCCAGACCCGTCCAAATCCGTGACCCCAGTGAAGAGATTTCTTATGAGCCTCTGTCTAACTCTCCGGCCTGCTTGGGAGGGTGTGCTCCATTTTGCTCCCCACCGCAAATTCTCCCAATTGCTATGCATGGTCTCTCTCGGCGTCTCAGAACGGCCTCGGCATTGGATGCTTTGCGTAAAACGGATCGGCACTGGTAGCCTTTCCAAAGCCGCCCATGTCGAGGTCTAGTAAGGGAGCCTCTGTGTAGCTTTTGGGTTGTTTTTGTTTACACCCGACTCCCGCCTGGGATGCTCGACTGTTATGCGTGGGCTGTCTTGCCGTCTCGGAACGGGTTTTGGTTTTGGACGCATCTCGGGAAGTGATCGGCACTGGTAGCCGATCCAGATTCGTCCAAATCCGCCCCCAGTGAAGAGATATCTTGGGGAGCCTCTGTCTAACTCTCGGGCTGCTTGGGAGGGTGCGCTCCGTTTTGCTTTCCAACACAAATTCTCCCACTTGCTATGCAAGGTCTCTCTCTGCGTCGTCTTGGAACGGTCTCGGCATTGGATGCATTGCGTAAAACGGATCGGCAATGGTAGCCTTTCCACGGTCATCCATGTCGGGGCCTAGTAAGCGAGGGAGCCTTTGTGTAGCTTTTGGGTTGTTTTGTTTACATCCGACTCCGCCTGGGTCACTCGACTGTTATGCGTGGGCTCTTTTGCCGTCTCGGAATGGGGGTATGTTTTGGACGCATCTCGGGAAGTGATCGGCACTGGTAGCCGATCCAGATTCGGCCAAATCCGCCCCCAGTGAAGAGATATCTTGGGAGCCTCTGTCTAACTCTCGGGCTGCTTGGGAGGGTGCGCCCCGTTTTGCTTCCCAACACAAATTCTCCCAACTGCTATGCAAGGTCTCTCTCGGCGTCGTCTCGGAACGGTCTCGGCATTGGATGCATTGCGTAAAACGGATCGGCACTCGTAGCCTTTCCAAGGTCGCCCATGTCGGGGCCTAGTTTAGGAGCCTTTGTAGCTTTTGGGTTGTTTTTGTTTACATCCGACTACCGGGTCACTTCGCCTCATATGCGTGGGCTCTTTGCCGCCTCAAAAAGGGGTATGTTTTGGACGCATCTCGGGAAGTGATCGGCACTGGTAGCCGATCCAGATTCGTCCAAATCCGCCCCCAGTGAAGAGATATCTTGGGAGCCTCTGTCTAACTCTCGGGCTGCTTGGGAGGGTGCGCCCCGCTTTGCTTCCCAACACAAACTCTCCCAACTGCTATGCAAGGTCTCTCTCGGCGTCGTCTCGGAACGGTCTCGGCATTGGATGCATTGCGTAAAACGGATCGGCACTGGTAGACTTTCCAAGGTCGTCCATGTCGGGGCTTAGTAAGCGAGGGAGCCTCTGTGTAGCCTTTGGGTTGTTTTTGTTTACATCCGACTCCCCGCCTGGGTCACTCGTCTGTTATGCGTGGGCTCTTTTGCCGCCTCGGAACGGGGGTATGTTTTGGACGCATCTCGGGAAGTGATCGGCACTGGTAGCCGATCCAGACTCGTCCAAATCCGGCCTCAGTAAAGAGATTTCTTGGGAGCCCCTGTCTAACTCTCGATTTGATTGGGAGGGTGCGCTCCATTTAGGTCCCCACCGCAAAATCTCCCAATTGCTACGCACGGTCTCTCTCAGCGTCTCAGAACGGCCTTGGCATTGGATGCTTTGCGTAAAACGGATCGGCACTGGTAGCCCTTTCCAAAGCCGTCCATGTCGGGGTCTAGTAAAGGGGAGCCTTTGTGTAGCTTTTGCGTTGTTTTTGTATACACCTAAGACCCCCGCCTGTGACACTCGACTGTTATGCGTGGGCTCTCTCTTGCCGTCTCGGAACGGGGGTATGGTTTGGACGCATCTCAGGAAGTGATCGGCACCGGTAGCCGATCCAGTTTCGTCCAAGTCCGGCCTCAGTAAAGAGATTTCTTTGGGAGCCTCTGTCTAACTCTTGGATTGCTAGGGAGGGTGCGCTCCGTTTTTCTCCCCAACACAACTTCTCTCCCAATTGCTATGCAAGGTCTCTCTTGGTGTCGTCTCGGAACGGTCTCTGCATTGGATGCATTGCGTAAAACGGATCGGCACTGGTAGCCTTTCCAAAGTCGCCCATGTCGGGGCCTAGTAAGGGGGGAGCCTTTGTGTAGCTTTTGGTTGGTTTTGTTTACACCCGACTACTCTCGAATACCAATCGTTATGCGTAATTTCTGTCGCCTCGAACGGGTATGTTTTGACGATCTTAGGAAGTGATCGCACCGTGAAGTCGATCCAGACTGCCCAAATCCGCCCCAAAGAAGAGATTTCCTTTGGGAGCCTACGCCTAACTCTCGGCTGCTGCTTGGTAGGGTGCGCGCTCCGTTTTGCTCCCCACCACAAATTCTCCCAGTCGCTATGCAACGCCTCTCTCGGCGTCTCGGAAAGGTCTCGGCATTGGATGCATTGCGTAGAATGGATCGGCACTGGTAGCCTTTCCAAAATCGTCCATGTCGGGGTCTAGTAAGGGGGGAGGGAGCCTTGGTGCAGCGCTTGGGTTGTTTTTGTATACACCGAGGACCCCCGCCTGGGACACACTCGACTGTTATGCGTGGGCTCTCTCTTGCCGTCTCGGAACGGGGGTATGTTTTGGACGCATTTCGGGAAGTGATCGGCACTGGTAGCCGATCCACAGCTTCGTCCAAATCCGGCCTCAGTAAAGAGATTTCTTTGGGAGCCTCTGTCTAACTCTCGGATTTGCTTGGGAGGGTGCGCTCCGTTTTTCTCCCCAACACAATTTCTCCCAATTGCTATGCAAGGTCTCTCTCGGCGTCGTCTCGGCATTGGATGCATTGCGTAAAACGGATCGGCACTGGTAGCCTTTCCAAAGTCGTCCATGTCGGGGTCTAGTAAGGGGGAAGCCTTTGTGTAGCTTTTTGGTTGGTTTTGTTTACACCCTACTCCGCCTGGGTCACTCGACTGTTAGTAGTGGGCTCTCTTGCCGTCTCGGAACGGGGGTATGTTTTGGACGCATCTCGGGAAGTGATCGACACTGGTAGTCGATCCAGACTCGTCCAAATCCGGCCCCAGTAAAGAGATTTCCTTGGGAGCCTACGCCTAACTCTCGGGCTGCTGCTCGGGAGGGTGCGCGCTCCGTTTTGCTCCCCACCACAAATTCTCCCAGTTGCTATGCAAGGTCTCTCTCGGCATTGGATGCATTGCGTAAAACGGATCGGCACTGGTAGCCTTTCCAAAGTCATCCATGTCGGGGTCTAGTAAGGGGGGAGGGAGCTTCGGTGTAGCTCTTGGGTCGTTTCTGTATACACCCAAGACCGCCTGGGACACTCGACTGTTATGCGTGGGCTCTCTTGCCGTCTCGGAACGGGGGTATGTTTTGGACGCATCTCGGGAAGTGATCGGCACTGGTAGCCGATCCGGACTCGTCCAAATCCGACCCCAGTAAAGAGATTCCTCGGGAGCCTCTGTCTAACTCTCGGGTTGCTTGGGAGGGTGTAATCCATCTTGCTCCCCACAACAAGCTCTCAATCGCTATTCAGGGCGTTTCGGAACGGCCTCGGCATTGGATGCATTACGTAAAACGGATCGGCACTGGTAGCCTTTCCAAAGTCGTCCAAGTCGGGGTCCAGTAAGGGAGCTTTTGTCTAGCTTTTGGGATTTTCTTTATCCCCACCCGACTTCCGCCTAGGACACTCGACTGTTATGCGTGGGCTCTTCTGCCGTCTCGGAACTGGGGTATGTTTTGGACGCATCTCGGGAAGTGATCGGCACTGGTAGCCGATCCAGACTCGCCCAAATTCGGCCCCAGTAAAGAGATTCCTCAGGAGCCTCTGTCTAACTCTCGGGTTGCTTGTGAGGGTGCGCTCGAGTTTGCTCCCCACCACAATTTCTCCTGCTCCCTGTTTTACCCCTACCAATTCCATAATGCTCGGCTCCACCCTTATGGTTTTACCCCGAAACCCCAAACACCCACTCGGTTTCACTTAAAAAAACCCCCACTGCCCCCAAGGACACCCGATTGGTATGCAGGGGCTCTTTTGCATTTCCCGAACCATCTCGACATTGGACGCCTCGCGGGAAAAGGGTCGGCACTGGTAGTCGCCCTAAACTCGTCCATGTCGGGGTGTAAGGGGGATTGTCGGGAGTGTTTTCTTCTCAGCTTTTGGGTGCCTCCGAGTGCTGCACTCCTATCCGTGGGACACTTCGTAGTCTCGGAACGGTGTCAAAAGTTCAAAAGCG
>VCHN02004784.1:0-11087 GCA_007115665.2 Sequoiadendron giganteum | reverse complement strand
GGTCCAAGGTTCAAGGTTTGTGTTCAAGCGTTGAGCGTCGAGGGTTCGGGGTCAAGGTTCAAGGTTTAATGTCCAGGGTCCAGGGTTCATGGTTCATGGTCTAGAGTTTACGGTTTGAGGTTCTAGGTTCAAGGTCTTGGGTTAAGGGTTCCGGGTCAAAGGCTCGATGTTAATGGCAAGGGTTCAAGTTTCAAGGTCCAATGTCTAAGGTTTTGGGTTCAAGGTCAAGGGTCTAGGCTTCAGGGGTTCAGGGACCAGGATTAAAGGTCCACAATCAGGGGTTCAGTGTTTAGGGTTCGGGTCCATGTTCATGGAACCGGGCTGGGAATCCGAGTTGGGAACCGAGTTAGAAACCCGAATTGGGAATCGGGTTGGGAATCCGAAATGGGAATCCGAGTTGGGAACCCGAGTTGGGAATTCGAGTTGGGAATTCGAGCTTGGAACCCGAGCTAGGAATCTGAATTGGGAACCTAGTTTGGAGCCCGAGTTGGGAATCATAGTTGGTAACCCGAGCTGGGAATCCGAGTTGTGAACCCGAGTGGGGAATTCGATTTGGGAATTTGAGCTGGCAATCCGAGCTGGGAACCGGAGTTGGGAATTCGAGTTGTGAACCGAGTTGGAACCCGAGTTTGGAACCGAGTTGGGAACCCGACTTGAGAACTCGAGTTGGGAATTGAGCTGGGAACCCGACTTGGAAACCGAGTTGGGAGTTCGAGTTGGGAACCCGACTTGGGAACTCAAGTTGGGAATCGAGTTGGGAACCCGCGAACCGGTCGAACTGAAGAACTGAAATGGAACCGGTTGAACCGAATTGGGAATTCGAGTCGGAACTGAAGTTGGGGAACCGAGTCGAACTGAGTTGGGGAATCGAAGCCGAAGCCAGCGCTGGGAACCGAAATGCCGCGAGTTCGAAGTTGTGTTGGGAATCCTGTTCGAAGCTGGCGATTCGAAGTTGGGAACCGAGTTAGGAACCCGAGTTGCGAACCCGACGAGTTGGGAACCCGAGTTGGGAATCCGAGCTCGGAACGGAGATGGGAATCAGAGTTGGGGATCCGAGCTGGGAATCTGAGCTGGGAATCGAGCTGGGAATCCGAGCTGGGAACCCGAGTTGGGATTCCGAGCTGCGAACCCGACGAGTTGGGAATCTGAGCCGGGAACCCAAGTTGGAAACTGAGTTGCGAACCCGAGTTGGGGATCCGAGTTGGGAACCGAGTTGGTATCCCGACTTGGGAACTCGAGTTGGGAATCGACCTGGGAACTCGAGTTGGGAACCGAGCTGGGAATCCGAATTGGGAACCTGAGTTGGGAGCCCAACTTGGGAACCCGAGCTAGGAACCCGAGTTGGGATTCGAGCTGGGAACCCGAGTTGGGAACCGGGCTGGGAAAATCCGAGTTGGGAACCCGAGTTGGGAATTCGAGTTGGGAGCCGAGCTGGGAATCCGAGTTGGGAACCGCGTTGGGAATCCGAGCTGGGACCCCGAGTTGGGAATCGAGCTGGGAACCCGACCTGGGAGCTCGAGTTGGGAACCCGACGAGCTGGGAGCCCGAGTTGGGAATCCGGGCTGGGAATTCGAGTTGGGAACCGAAGTTGGGAATCCGAGCTGGGAATTCGAGTTCTGAACCCGAGTTGGGGGTCGACCTAGAAATGTGGATATTTCCCACAGTTGCATGGGAATCCGCTGAATAACTCTTATGGGGGAGTGAGAGTACCCTACCGTTGTTTTGGTGCCGCACGGAAGCGTGGCCCCTGACAGTCAGGCCCCGGGTCTGTGAATAGGCCACCTTCGAGAATAGGGGTATCGAAAATGGGCTCCAAAAAGTGGATTCTAAAAAATTTGTCCCAAAAGTGGGTCACCCGACCAAACACAAAAAAGGGTGCAACACCGGACTTCCCGGGAGGTCACCCATCCCAGTACTACTCCGGCCCAAGCGCGCTTAACTGCGGAGTTCTGATGGGATCCGGTGCACTAACGCTGGTATGATCGCACCCATGAAGGAATTGTCACCACACTGTCTTTGGGCAAACATTAACAACGCAGTCACCATTCATGCAATCTCGTCCCGGGAGTCTGAGTTGGGAACCCCACGAGTTGGGAACCGAGATGGGAATCCGAGTTTAGAGCCCGAGTTGGGAATCCCAGTTGGGGACCCGAGTTGGGGATCCGAGTTGGTTGGGGACCCGAGCTGGGAATCCGAGTTGGGAATTTGAGTTGGGAAACCCGAGTTGGGAATTCGAGTTGGGAATTTGAGTTAGGAACCTGAGCTGCGAATTGAGCTGGGAACCGGAGTTGGGAATCCGGGGTTGGGAAACGAGTTGGGTACCCGACTTGGGAACCGAGCTGGGAATCCGAGTTGGGAACCCGAGCCGGGAACTCGAGCTGGGAACAGGGCAGGGAATCTGAGTTGGGAATCCGAGCTGGGAACCCGAGTTGGGAATCCGAGCTGGGAACCCGAGTTGGGAATCCGAGCTGGGAATCCGAGCTGGGAATCCGAGATCGAAACCCAACTGGGGAACCCGACTTGGGAACTCCAGATGGGAATCGAGTTGGGAACCGGGCTGGGAATCCGAGCTGGGAACCCGAAGTTGGGAGTCCGAAAGTTGGGGAACCCGAAGTTGGGAATCGAAAGCTGGAACTCGAAGTTGATCCGAAGTTAGGAAACCCGTTGGGAACTGAAGTTGGGAACCGAAAGGAACCCGAAGCAGAATCCAACAAATGCACTGGAAGTTGGGAACCCGACTAGTTGGGAATCCAAGTTGAGAATCCGAGCTGGGAACCCGAGTTGGGAACCGAGTCGGGAGCCTGAGTTGGGAACCCGAGTTGGGAGTCCGAGTTGGGAGCCCGAGTTGGGAATCCCAGCTGGTAACCCGAGTTGGGGATTCGAGTTAGACCCAATCCGTCCAGGTCTCGACGACCCCGTTCCAACGTAAAAGCTCCATCCCTGGATTTCGGCTCCAAAAAATGGGTCTCGTCTCGGAGTCCAAGGTCAGGATTCAAGGTCCAGGGTCCAAGGGCCAAGGTGTAGGGTTCGGGTTTAGGGTCCAAGTTCAAGGTTCAAGGTCTAGGGTTAAGGGTTCGAGGCCCATGTTCACGGTTCGGGGTCTAACAATCGAGGTTTAGGGCCCGGGTTCAGGGTCTAGGGTCCTCGGTTTAGGTTTAGGTTTTAAGGTCTAAGATCCAAGGTTTCGGGTTTAGGGTCAGGGTTCATGGTTCAAGGTCTACGATTCGGGTTATGGGTTTAAGGTTCAGGGTTCGGGGTCCAAGCTCAGGGTTCGGGGTTCAAGGTCGAGGGTCAAGTGTTCGGGGTCCAAGGTTCAAGGTTTGTGTTCAAGTGTTGAGCGTCGAGGGTTCGGGGTCAAGGTTCAAGGTTTAATGTCCAGGGTCCAGGGTTCATGGTTCATGGTCTAGAGTTTACGGTTTGAGGTTCTGGGTTCAAGGTCTTGGGTTAAGGGTTCGGGGTCAATGGTCAAGAGTTGAGGGTCAAAGGCTCGATGTTAAGGGCAAGGGTTCAGGCCCCAGGGTTCAAGTTTCAAGGTCCAATGTCTAAGGGTTTGGGTTCAAGGTCAAGGGTCTAGGCTTCAGGGTTCAGGATTAAAGGTCCACAATCAGGGGTTCAGTGTTTAGGGTCTCGACTCAACATTTAGGGTTCAAGGTCCATGTTCATGGAACCGGGCTGGGAATCCGAGTTGGGAAACCTGAATTGGGAATTCGAGTTGGGAACTAAGTTCGAAACCCGAGTTGCGAACCGGGTTGGGAATCCAAGTTGGGAACCCGAGTTGGGAATTCGAGTTGGGAATTTGAGCTAGGAACCGAATTGGGAACCCGAGCTGGTAATTGAGCTGGGAACCGGGGTGGGAACCCGAGTTGGGAAAATCAGGCCGGGAAGCGGAGTTGGGAACCTAGTTGGGAGCTCGAGTTGGGAATCCAAGTTGGGAACTCGAGTTGGGGATCCGAGTTGGGAACGAAGTTGGGAACCCGAGCTAGGAATGCTAGTTGGTAACCCGAGCTGGGAATCCGAGTTGTGAACCCGAGTTGGGAATTCACGTTGGGAATTTGAGTTGGGAACCCGAGCTGGGAATCCGAGTTGGGAATCCGAGCTGGGAACCGAGTTGGGAACCCGAGTTGGTAATTGAGTTGGGAACCGAGTTGGGAATCCGAGTTGGGAGCCCGAGTTGGGAACCCGAGTTGGGGATCCGAGTTGGGAACTAAGTTGGGAACCCGAGCTGGGAATGCTAGTTGGTAACCCGGGCTGGGAATCCGAGTTGGGAACCCGGGTTGGGAATTCAAGTTGGGAATTTGAGTTGGGAATCCGAGTTGGGAACCCGAGTTGGGAATCCGAGCTGGGAATTCGAGTTGGGAATCCGAGCTGGGAATCCGAGTTGGAAATCAAAGTTGGGAATTAGAGTTGTGAACCGAGTTGGGAATCCGAGTTGGCAACCCAACTTGGGAACTCCAGTTGGGAACCCGAGTTGGCAACCGGGTTGGGAATCCGAGTTGGGAACCCGAATTGGGAATTCAAGTTGGGAATCTGAGTTGGAAATATGAGTTGGGAACCCCACTTGGGAACCGAGTTGGGAACCTGACTTGGGAACTCTGGTTGGGAATCGGGTTGGGAACTCGAGTTGGGAACCGGGCTGGGAATCCGAGTTGGGAACTCCAGTTGGGAACCCGAGTTGGGAACCGAGTTAGGAACCCGAGCTGGGAACCGGGTTGGGAATCCAAGCTGGGAACCCGAAGAGTTGGGAATTCAAGCTGGGAATCCGAACTGGGAACCGAGTTGGGAACCTGAGTTGGGAACTGAGTTGGGAATCCAAGTTGGGAACCTAGTTGGGAATCCCAGTTGGGAACCCGAGTTGGGGATCCGAGTTGGGAACCAGAGTTGGAAACTTTGTTGGGAACCGGGTTGGGAACCCGAGTTGGGATCTGAGCTAGGAATCCGAGTTGCGAACCCGAGTTGGGGATCCGAGTTGGGAACCCGAGCTGGGAATTCGAGTTGTGAACCCGAGTTGGGAATTCGAACTGGGGACCTGAGTTGGGAATCCGAGTTGGCAACCCGAGCTTGGAATCCGAGTTGGGAACCCGAGCTGGGAACCAGGCTAGGAATCCGAGTTGGAAATCAGAGTTGGGAATCCGAGTTGTGAACCGAGTTGGGAATCCGAGTTCGGGACCCGAGCTGGGAATCCGAGTTCGACCCCGAGTTGGCAACGGTTTGGGAATCCGAAGTTGGGAAACCCGAATCGGGAATTCGTTGGGAACTGAAGTTGAAACTGAAGTTGGGAATTCGAAGTTGGGAACCTAACTTGAACCGAAGTTGGGAACTCCATTGAAACTGAAGTTGGGAAACTCTAGTTGAATCCGAAATGGGAACCCAAGAGTTGAATTCAAGCTCGAATCCGAATCGGGAACTGGTTGAAATCGAAGTTGGGAACCGGTTGGGAACCTCGAGTTGGGAACTGAGCTGGGAGCCCGACTTGGGAGCCCGAGTTGGGAACCCGAGTTGGGGATCCGAGTTGGGAACCCGAGTTGGGAACCCGAGTTGGGAACCTGAGTTGGGAACTGAGCTAGGACCCGAGTTGGGAACCGGAGTTGGGGATCCGAGTTGGGAACCCGAGCTGGGAATTCGAGTTGGGAACTCGAGTTGGGAATCTGAGTTGGGAACCTGAGTTGGGAATCCGAGTTGGCAGCCCGAGTTGGGAATCCGAGCTGGGAATTCGAGTTGGGAACCCGAGCTGGGAACTGGGCTGGGAATCCGAGTTGGAAATCAGAGATGGGAATTCGAGTTGTGAACCGGGTTGGGAATCCGAGTTCGGGACCCGAGCTGGGAATTCGAGTTCGGACCCGAGCTGGGAATCCGAGTGGGCAACCCAACTTGGGAACTCTAGTTGGGAATCGAGTTGGAAACCCGAGTTGGCAACCGGGCTGGGAATCCGAGTTGGGAACCCGAATTGTGAATTCGAGTTGGGAATCCGAGTTGGGAACCCGAGTTTGAAATCCGAGCTGGGAATCGAGTTGGGAATCTGAGTTGAGAACCCGATTGGGAATTCGAGCTGGGAACCTAGTTGGGAACCCGAGCTGGGAATCCGAGTTGTGAACCCCCGTTGGGAATTCGATATGGGAATTTGAGTTGGCAATCCGAGTTGGGGACCGAGCTGGGAACCGGAGTTGGGAATTCGAGTTGTGAACCGAGTTGGGAATCCGAGTTGGAACCGGAGTTTGGAACCGAGTTGGGAATTGAGCTGGGAACCCGACTTGGGAACCGACTTGGGAATTCGAGTTGGGAACCCCACTTGGGAATCGAGTTGGGAACCCACGTTGTGAACCGGGCTGGGAATTCGAGCTGGGAACCCGAGTTGGGAACCTGAATTAGGAATTCGAGTTGGGAACCGAGTTGGGAATCTGAGTTGGGAACCCGAGCTGGGAACCGAGTTGGGAACCCGAGTTGGGAACCGAGTTTGGAACCCGAGTTGGGAACTTGAGCTGGGAATCGAGCTGGGAAGCCGAGTTGGGAGCTGAGCTGGGAGTCTGAGTTGGGAATTCGAGTTGGGAACCCGAGCTCGCAATCGAGCTCAAAACCCGAGTTGGGAATCCGAGCTGGGAACCCGAGTTGGGAATCCCAGTTGGGAACCCGAGTTGGGTATCCGAGTTAGACCCAATCCGTCTACGTCTCGACGACCACATTCCATCGTCAGAGCTCCATCCCAAGATTTCGGCTCCAAAAATGCAACCCAAAAGATGGATCATAAAATCCTGTTCCAAAAATGGGTCTCGTCTCGGAATCCAGGGTCGAGGGTTTAGGGTCCAAGGTCCAAGGTCAGGGTTCAAGGTCCAGGGTCTAGGGTCCAAGGCGCAAGGTGTAGGGTTCGGGTTTAGGGTCCAAGTTCAAGGTTCAAGGTCCAGGGTTAAGGGTTTGAGGCCCATGTTCACGGTTCGGGGTCTAACAATCGAGGTTTAGGGCCTGGGTTCAGGATCTAGGGTCCTCGGTTTAGGCTTAGGTTTTAAGGTCTAAGATCCAAGGTTTCGGGTTTAGGGTCAGGGTTCACGGTTCAAGGTCTACGATTCGGGTTATGGGTTTAAGGTTCAGGGTCCAAGGTTAAGGGTTCGGGGTTCAAGGTCGAGGGTCAAGTGTTCGGGGTCCAAGGTTCAAGGTTTGTGTTCATGTTGAGCCGAGGGTCTCGGGGTCAACGCTCAAGGCTTAATGTCCAGGTCCGTGGTTCATGGTCTTCATGGTCTAGAGTTTACTTCGCTTGAGGTTCTAGGTTCAAGGTCTTGGGTTAAGGGTTCGGTCAATGGTCAAGAGTTGAGGTGGTCAAAGGTCTGATGTTAAGGGCAAGGGTTCAGTTCCGTGGTTCAAGTTTGGCGTCCAATGTCTAAGGTTTTGGGTTCAAGGTCGGCTCTGTGGACCGGGTTCGTGGTTCAGATTGTAAAGGTCCACAATCGTGGGTTCAAAGTGGTTTAGGGTCCGGACTCAACATTTAGGGTTCAGGGTCCATGTTCATGGAACCGGGCTGGGAATCCGAGTTGGGAACCTGAATTGGGAATTCGAGTTGGGAACCAAGTTCGAAACTCGAGTTGCGAACCGGGTTGGGAATCCGAAATGGGAATCCAACCGACAAGTTGGTAATTGAGCTGGGAACCGAGTTGGGAACCGAGCTGGGAATCTGAGTTGGGAACCTAGTTGGGAGCTCGAATTGGGAACCCGAGTTGGGAACCCGAGCTGGGAATGCTATGTGGTAACCCGAGCTAGGAATCTGAGTTGTGAACTCGAGTTGGGAATTCAAGTTGGGAACCCGAAGCTAGAAACCCGAAGCCGAATCCGAAAGTTGGGGAACCGGTTGGGAATCCGAGTCGGGAAACCGAAGCCGGGAAACCTAGTTGGTAATTGAGTCGAACCCGAAGTTGGGAACCGAAATGGGAATCCGAAGTTGGGAACCCGAAGAATCCAAGTTGGGAACCCGAGTTGGAAATCAGAGTTGGGAATTCGAGTTGTGAACCGAGTTGGGAATCCGAGTTCGGGACCCGAGCTGGGAATCCGAGTTGGCAACCTAACTTGGGAATCGAGTTGGGAACCCGAGTTGGCAACCGGGCTGGGAATCCGGGTTGGGAATTCAAGTTGGTAATTTGAGTTGGAAATACGAGTTGGGAACCGGACTTGGGAACTCGAGTTGGGAATCCGAGTTGGGAACCCGA
Organism: Sequoiadendron giganteum; assembly: GCA_007115665.2. NCBI lineage: Eukaryota > Viridiplantae > Streptophyta > Pinopsida > Cupressales > Cupressaceae > Sequoiadendron > Sequoiadendron giganteum. The sequence goes on along the minus strand of VCHN02004784.1, from coordinate 2,901 downwards.
GTTGGGAACCGAGTTAGGAACCCGAGTTGGGAACCGGGTTGGGAATCCAAGCTCGGAACCCGAAGAGTTGGGAATTCAAGCTGGGAATCCGAACTGGGAACCGAGTTGGGAACCCGAGTTCGAAACTGAGTTGGGAACTGAGCTGGGAATCTGCGTTGGGAACGTAGTTGGGAGCCCGAGTTGGGAATCCCGGTTGGGAACCCGAGTTGGGGATCCGAGTTGGAAACTGAGTTGGGAACCCGAGTTGGGATTGGAGCTAGGAATCCGAGTTGGGGATCCGAGTTGGGAACCCGAGCTGGGAATTCGAGTTGCGAATCCGAGTTGGGAACCTGAGTTGGGAATCTGAGTTGGCAACCCGAGTTGGGAATCCGAGCTGGGAATTCGAGTTGGGAACCCGAGCTAGGAATTCGAATTGGAAATCAGAGTTGGGAATCTGAGTTGTGAACCGAGTTGGGATCCGACTTGGGAATCCGAGTTCGGGACCCGAGCTGGGAATCCGCGTTCGAACCCGAGTTGGTAATCGGGTTGGGAATCCGAGTTGGGAATTCGAGTTGGGAATTCGAGTTGGGAATTCGAGTTGGGAACCCGAGTTCGAAATCCGAGCTGGGAATCGAGTTGGGAACCCGAATTCGGAATTCGAGCTGGGAACCCGAGCTTGGAATATGAGTTAGGAATCCGAGCTGGGAACCGAGTTGGGAACGTGAGTTGGGAATCGAGCTTGGAACCCGAGTTGGGAACCGAGCTGGGAACCCGAGTTGGGAATCCGATTTGGGAACCAAGTTAGGAACTCGAGTTGGGAACCGAGCTAGGAACCCGAGTTGTGAATCCGAGCTGGGAATTCGAGTTGGCTTTGAAAACTGGGCTAAAAAACGAGTCCCAAAATTAGGCTCCAAAATTGGGCCCTAAAATCTTCTTTGAAAATTGGGCTCCACAAATGGGTCCCAAAATTCGGCTCCAAAAATGGGATTCAAAAATCGGGTTCAAAAAATGGGTCCAAAAGTGGTGCAGGAACTCGCACAGGTGCAGAAATGGGGAGGGGGTACTCGCTTCGGTGCGATTGGTGCAGGGACTCGCACCGGTGCAAAAATGGGGGCGGGTATTCGCACCGATGCGAGTGGTGGCGGTGAAGCGGAAATGGGGGCAAGGTACTCGCACTGGTGCAAAAGTGGGGGCAGGGGACTCGCACCGGTGCAGAAACGAGGGTGGGGTACTCGCACCGGTACAAAAGCGGGTGTGGGGTACTCGCACCGATGCAGAGTACTCGCACAGTGTGAGGGGTGCAGGAACTCGCATCGGTGCTAGTGGTGCAAGTACTCGCACGGTGTAGAAATGAGGGCGGGGTACTCGCATCGATGCAAATGGTGCGGGAACTTGCACCAATGCAGAAATGGGGGCAGGGTTCTCGCATCAGGGTGTTTGGTTGTTTTCAATGTCATCCTACAAATTCTTGGGAATCGGACAAATGGCTTATATAGGGGGGTAGTTACATTCAAGGGGCTGAGTCCAGATACTCGCACCAGTGAAAAATGGGAGCGAGGTAGCTTGCATGGGTCAAAATCTCGAATGCCCACGTTTTGGGTGAAAAGTCAGAAATCGGGGGGTTTGACCATTTTTCAGCGTCACCCTGACGATGTCTGGGAATCCGACAAATAGCTTATATAGGGGGGTAGTTGCATTCGAGGGGCTGAGTTCTCATACTCGCACCGGTGCAAAAATGGGTGCAAGTTACTGACGTTGGTGCAAAAATGGGGGCGAGGTGGCTTGGACGGGACAAAATTTTGAATGCCCACGTTTTGGGCGAAAAGTTGGAAATTAGGGTGTTTGGCCATTTTTTAGCGTCATCCTACCGCTGCCAAGGAATTGGACAAATAACTTATATAGGGGGGTTGTTGCATTTGAGGGGTCGAGTCTGAATACTCCCATCGGTACAAAAATGGGAGGGAGGTGCTGGCATCGGTGCAAAAATGGGAGTGAGGTGGCTTGGACGGGACCAAATTTCGAATGCCCACATTTTGGGCGAAAAGTCAAAAATCGGGGTGTTTGACCATTTTATAGCGCCATCCTACCGATGCTTGGGAATTGGACAAATAGCTTATATAGGGGGGTAGGTGTTCTCGTTTGACCCAGTCCGCATGGGAACCTGAGCTCGGACCCGAGTTGGGACTCGAGCTGGGTACCCGAGTCGGCACCCGAGCCGGGAACCCGAGCTCGGACCCGAGTCGGCACCCGAGCTCGGACCCGAGCTGGGAACCCGAGCTCGGACCCGGGTCGGCACCCGAGCTCGGACCCAAGTCGGCACCCGAGCTGGGAACCCGAGTTCGGGGTGTTTGGCCTGTTTTCGACGTCTTCCTACCGATGCCTGGTAATCGGACAAATAGCTTATGTAGGGGGGTTATGTGTCCCGATCCGAGCTGGGAACCCGAGCTCGGACCCGAGCTGGGAACCCGAGCTCGGACCCGAGCTGGGAACCCGAGCTCGGACCCGAGCTGGGAACCCGAGCTCGGGGGTGTTAGACCTGTTTTCACCGTCATCCTACCGATGCCTGGCAATCTCACAGATAGCTTATATAGGGGGGTATGTGTTCACTTTTGGCCAAGTCCGCATAAGAACCGAGTTGGTAAGCCGAGTCCGAGGGTCGATACGATAACAGATCGAGCTGGGAATTTGAGTGCGCCGAGCTCGGTTCAAAAAGTAGGAAATCGGGGTGTTCGACCGTTTCCATCGCCATCCTACCGGTTCCTGGGAATCGGACAAATAGCTTATATAGGGGGTGTGTGTGTTCTGTTTTGGCCCAGTCCGCATAAAAACCAAGGTGGCAACCCGAGTCCGAAGGCCGATATGAGAACTGATCGAGTTCTGAATCCGAGTCGGGAGATCGAATGCGAAAAGTTGGAAATCGGG
>VCHN02004656.1:0-2500 GCA_007115665.2 Sequoiadendron giganteum | reverse complement strand
CGCACCCTCCCAAGCAAATCCGAGAGTTAGACAGAGGCTCCCAAAGAAATCTCTTTACTGAGGCCGGATTTGGACGAAGCTGTGGATCGGCTACCAGTGCCGATCACTTCCCGAGATGCGCCCAAAACATACCCCCGTTCCGAGACGGCAAGAGAGAGCCCACGCATAACAGTCGAGTGTGTCCCAGGCGGGGGTCCTCGGTGTATACCAAAACAACCCAAGCGCTGCACAAAGGCTCCCTCCCCCCTTACTAGACCCCGACATGGACGATTTTGGAAAGGCTACCAGTGCCGATCCATTCTACGCAATGCATCCAATGCCGAGACCTTTCCGAGACGCCGAGAGAGACGTTGCATAGCAACTGGGAGAATTTGTGGTGGGAGCAAAACGGAGCGCGCACCCTACCAAGCAGCAGCCCGAGAGTTGTAGACGAGGGTTCTGGCGAAATCTTTATCAATGGATGGACGAGTCCGATCGACTACCGCTAAGCCGATCACTTCCTAGATGCGCCCAAACATACCCTCGCTCCCGGGAGACGGGCAAGAGAGCCCACGATAATGAGTGGACTCCAAAGTGAGTTCAGTGTAAACAAAACCAACCCAAAAGTTACACAAAGGCTCCCCCCTTACTAGACCCCGACATGGACGACTTTGGAAAGGCTACCAGTGCCGATCCGTTTTACGCAATGCATCCAATGCAGAGACCGTTCCGAGACGACACCAAGAGAGACCTTGCATAGCAATTGGGAGAGAAGTTGTGTTGGGGAGAAAAACGGAGCGCACTCTCCCTAGCAATCCAAGAGTTAGACAGAGGCTCCCAAAGAAATCTCTTTACTGAGGCCGGACTTGGACGAAACTGGATCGGCTACCAGTGCCGATCACTTCCTGAGATGCGTCCAAACCATACCCCCGTTCCGAGACGGCAAGAGAGAGCCCACGCATAACAGTCGAGTGTCACAGGCGGGGGTCTTAGGTGTATACAAAAACAACGCAAAAGCTACACAAAGGCTCCCCCTTACTAGACCTCGACATGGACGGCTTTGGAAAGGGCTACCAGTGCCGATCCGTTTTACGCAAAGCATCCAATGCCAAGGCCGTTCTGAGACGCTGAGAGAGACCGTGCGTAGCAATTGGGAGATTTTGGGGTGGGGACCTAAATGGAGCGCACCCTCCCAAGCAAATCGAGAGTTAGACAGGGGCTCCCAAGAAATCTCTTTACTGAGGCCGGATTTGGACGAGTCTGGATCGGCTACCAGTGCCGATCACTTCCCGCGATGCGCCCAAAACATACCCCCGTTCCGAGACGGCAAAAGAGCCCACGCATAACAGACGAGTGACCCAGGCGGGGAGTCGGATGTAAACAAAAACAACCCAAAGGCTACACAGAGGCTCCCTCGCTTACTAAGCCCCGACATGGACGACCTGGGAAAGGCTACCAGTGCCGATCCGTTTTACGCAATGCATCCAATGCCGAGACCGTTCCGAGACGACGCCGAGAGAGACCTTGCATAGCAATTGGGAGAATTTGTGTTGGGAAGCAAAACGGAGCGCACCCTCCCAAGCAGCCCGAGAGTTAGACAGAGGCTCCCAAGATATCTCTTTACCGAGGCCGGATTTGGACGAGTCTGGATCGGCTACCAGTGCCGATCACTTCCCGAGATGCGTCCAAAACATACCCCCTTTTTCGAGACGGCAAAAGAGCCCACGACAATGCATTTGTGCGACCCAGCGAGCCTGATGTAAAACAAAAACAACTCCAAAAGGCTAATAAAGGCTCCTCGCCATTTAGCCCCACATTGGACTAATCTTTGAAAGGCTACCGCCGACCGCTTTTACGAATGCATCCAATGCCGAGACCGTTCCGAGACGACGCCGAGAGAGACCTTGCATAGCAGTTGGGAGAATTTGTGTTGGGAAGCAAAACGGGGCGCACTCTCCCAAGCAGCCCGAGAGTTAGACAGAGGCTCCCAAGATATCTCTTCACTGGGGGCGGATTTGGACGAATCTGGATCGGCTACCAGTGCCGATCACTTCCCGAGATGCGTCCAAAACATACCCCCATTCCGAGACGGCAAAAGAGCCCACGCATAACAGTCGAGTGACCCAGGCGGAGTCGGATGTAAACAAAACAACCCAAAAGCTACACAAAGGCTCCCTCGCTTACTAGGCCCCGACATGGATGACCGTGGAAAGGCTACCATTGCCGATCCGTTTTACGCAATGCATCCAATGCCGAGACCGTTCCAAGACGACGCAGAGAGAGACCTTGCATAGCAATTGGGAGAATTTGTGTTGAAAAGCAAAACGGAGCGCACCCTCCCAAGCAGCCCGAGAGTTAGACAGAGGCTCCCCAAGATATCTCTTTACTGGGGGCGGATTTGGACGAATCTGGATCGGCTACCAGTGCCGATCACTTCCCGAGATGCGCCCAAAACCAAAACCCGTTCCGAGACGGCAAGACAGCCCACGCATAACAGTCGAGCATCCCAGGCGGGAGTCGG
>VCHN02001883.1:0-19510 GCA_007115665.2 Sequoiadendron giganteum | reverse complement strand
GAGAATTAGTCGTATTTCTATTCTCGTTAAGTTGGCCATACTGTTCCTAGTATTTTATTATTGAATGTGGCGAGTTCATAGGAGCTTCTAGGAAACACGTGTGGGTTGTAGTAAAAAACACCAACAGAATGGTGACTCTGTTGGGGAGCTATCGAATGAAAGGTCTCTAGTGTAAAACTTGTTTTGTCAGAGTCATTTGTTATAATATACTTGGTTTACATTGTGTGCCTAATTTTTCATATTCGGCGTATGCGTCTAGTTTTTCTTAAGTTCTGTGTCAGTGTGTCGGGTAATGTTCAAACTCTTATCTAAAGTCATGAGTGCAAAAGCAATGTGCAATCACTTCATAATTCCCAATATTTTGGGTGGCAACTCTGATATCTCAAACACAACTATTCATACAAAGTACAAACAACAACGTGCAAAGGAGAGTCCTCATACACCAAAGACCATGAAGAAGACTAGAAACTATGCAAAAAGAACCCGGAGCCAATGCTAGAGATCGAATCAGGACAAGACAAGAAATGGGTAAAAATAAATGGTACCCCAAGTAAGTCTGTTTCATCTCCTATCGTCTCTTCTCCTACTTTGAATGCCGAAATAAATAGTGCTTTTATTGGTGGAGATTCCTTAGAAGTTGTTGTGTCTCAAATGGATCATGGTAGTTTTCCTTTTGAAATGGCTCGAGAAGTTGAAGCTGATATGTCCAAAGAGGAAGAACAATGGGGATTCTGGGAAAAAGACAAGTAGTTCCCAGAAGCTACAACACCTGGTACTATGTCTGTTTTTACCAGACAAAATTTCAAACCACGAGGGACCTCTTTGAATGAGGAAACGCCTTTGTTTCAAGATGAACAACAAGCAGAGCAACCTTACTATACTCTTGCTCCAAGTGAGGTAGGAGATATCCTTGAGAATGAAATGGATATAGACAAGGATATGTAAACCTTAATTGAAGAAGAAAAGAGGTTGCAGGTAGCAGAGGATAATAGGGATAGAATAAGAAGAGAGAATCTAGAGAGATTCTGAGCTAAGTAGTCCAAAAGGAATGCCCAGAAAAAGAAAGTTGAAAAGATGAGGGAAGAAGCAACTAAGAGAAAAACCTTTGAGGAAAAGGTGGCTAAAGCAGCTGCTGATAGGGCTCGAGAAGTTTCTAAAGTAACAGTCTCTATTGGAACTTCTGCTACTCCCACATATACTCCTTCCATATTAGCTACCAAAACTTCAGATCCATTGGCAGGATCTAAGAAGACAACCTTTGTAGACCATGGGAAAGGCCATGTTGAACAACCTCAAAAAAGTGCTTACAATTTTCCAAATTATAGAATCCATCTTAATACTAGTGATGAAACAAATAATGAAATTAATCCTAGATCATCAGATTTTCCTCAAAATCCTGAGCTCCTAAGATTGCAACTAATAAATGATCAGTTGCAGGCTGATCTGAGAAAAGCTGAAATAGAAGCTGCTAATGCCGAGATGGAAAGAAAGATAGCCTTCTTAAAGATATATATACCCACTCCCCAAGCTTCAGGTTCAAGAAAAAGCGAGAATGAGTTGTTGAGCAAGAATTCTGAGAAGCAAATTCCTAAAGGTGGGGATGGTGGCAACCAAGGTGGTGGAGGTGGAGGTAGTCATAAAAACCTCAGTTCTTACTCAGAGGATGAAGAGGGAAGCACTGGCAAGGATAAACAACAAGGTAGTGGTGATAAGGGTGCACAGGGGGATGATAAGAAAGATATTGAGCAACACAGCACCCCCAGAAGTGGACGTGGTGGAGGAGCACCCCAAATTGATAGATACAGACAATTGTGTTTTGGCATTATTCAAGGATATCCTAATCCAGTTCCAGATAATGCAAGAAAGAATCTCCAAAAATTCACCGGTAATAATGCTTTTAGTGGGGAAGACCATTTGAAATCTTTTCAAGGCTTTGTTGAAGACTTTGAAATATGGGATGATGATGTAGCAATGAAATACTTTATGCCATCACTAATTGAAGATGCTAGGGATTGGTATAGAGGGTTACCTGAGGCTAGTATTGACTCTAGGGATGCTTTTTGCAGAGGTTTTAGGGAACAATATGGGGATCAGATTGACCCCAGATTTAAATTAAATAATTTTAATAACATTACCAAGGGGCATAATGAACTGGGTACTGAGTTTAATGCTTGTTTCCAAAAGGCTATGACAAGAGTTCCTACATATTTGAGGCCTAATGAGAGTGCATGTTTAGTTGTGTATTATAATGCTTTTGATGCCAAAATGTGCTATTTATTAAGAGATAAAGATCCTCAAAATTTGAGGCAAGCATATAAGATGGCAGTGAACATTGAAAATAATAGAAGAGCTTTTGGTAAAGTAGGGAGAAGGGAAGATCCTAAATTTTTTAAAGGTACCAAGAATTAGACTGAAAAGGTTGCTAAACCTACTGCTACTGATGAAAATATAGATCAAGACCTTACTCTATTGCAGAAACAAGTAAAAAATGACAAGCCTCATTTTCAAAGAAATGATAGGCCTCCCAGGCTACATGATTATCCCTATAATACCAATTGGAATAATGGAAAACCTTTGCAAGGAAACCAAAGAAATAATCAAATACCGCCTGATCCTTTATAGAAGCATTCTTTGAATGCCATAGAAAATTTACCTGGTGTGAAGTATGTGGAATGCCTCACTCTTCACAATAGTGTGCAGTAGCACAAAATATGGTAGAATCTCAGGATGATCAGGGAGATACTCAGCCTCCCCAGGATCAGGATACAATGACAAATGTATTATTAGGACCAGCTGATCTGACCTATGATGATTATACCTCAAATGATGAGGCTTGTGGCATGGATTTTGATGTTCAGAGACAACATAATGATGTACATCATCAGCAAGTGTTCCCGAATGAAGGAGACAATGATGATTGTTTTGTGAATGAAGTGGAAGTGGATAACACTTTTTAAGAAGACCTTCCAATGAAGAAATTGAAAAATACACTGTTGCCTTAGTTGCAAGGGCAAGGAATAACATACAATTGAGAAACATAACTATTCTAGGAGATTCAGGTAAGCCTTGCAATCTGTTCATAAAAGAAAAGGATGTAACTGGAACAAATGTCAATTTGGAGGCTAAGAATGTCATTTCAAAGCCCAAGGAAACAAGGGAGCCCCGGATATGGGAAAAGAAAGTTGATATGACCAAGACAAAGAATGAAGCTATACCCTAGAAGATCAAGGATAGCAAGCATCACTCCTCTAATGATGAAATTCTCAAAGAAAAAGTAAAGGTAATTTCTGAAATCACAAATTTTCCTGAATTACCAAAGTACACTTCAATAGATATGTTTCAAGTACTTTCACAAGTTAGGGTTACTGTTCCTTTCTTAAAAATGATGCGTATAGATGAACATAAGGATAAGACTATTACACTTATTAATAATATTCCTACAAGTGGAAAAAGTAAAGTGGTTTCTGATTAAGTGAAATCAAAAGAGGATCAAGAAAAGCAAAAAGGTGTGGAAGAAAATATAACAGAAAGTCCCCAAATATACTTAGGTACCACTATTACTGCTAATCCCAACTATGTCAATCCTTTTTTCTTAAGTCTGATTATTGATGGGAAAATGTTGAGAAATTGCATGATCGATTCAGGAGCATCTAACAATGTGATCCCAGTAAAAAAAAATGCATGCCATGGGATTAAAAGTGGATAGTACATATGGTAAATGCTATGCAATGGATTCTAGGGAGGTACCTGTTATAGGTATTATAAATAGTGTTCCATATAGACTAGCAACATTTCCTAAGAAAGAGCTACGTATGAGTGTTACAGTGGTGGATATTCCACCTACTTATGGCATGCTCTTATCCCAGCCTTGGAGTGCTTCAATGGGTGGGAGTATATAATGTGATCTGTCTTTTGCTACATTTTCCATTGAACAAAAAGATGTCAAGGTAGATAGGGAAAAAAGAGCCCCTCACATGATTGAAAATGTGGAAGAATCACTAGAACCCATTAGAATTAACTTTGTGGAAACTAATCTAGAAAGTTTTCGAGTTGAGGAAGATAAAACAGAAGAAATCCAGTCTGCACCTATTGAAAAGGAATTATTGAAGATGTCAGCAAATGGTGATTTATGGATAATGCATTTTGATGGAGCTTGTTCCAAAGATGGCTCAGGAGCAGGAATTTTCTTTACTTCCCCACAAGGTAAAATATTTAAATATTCTTTCTTATTTCAATTTGCTTGTACCAACAATGTTGTTGAGTATGAAGCTCTCATACTCGGTCTGAAGATAGCTTCAAAGCATGGTATTAAAGAATTAAAAGTTTTGGGAGATTCTAAGTTAGTTGTGCTCCATATTAGATCCTGCTTTGCAGCAAAATTTTAAAGAATTAGGAAATACAAAAATGCAGTATGGGATACTGTAGAGGGATTTAATGCTTTTGGTATAGAATGGATTGAAAGAGGACAAAATGCTAAAGCTGACTTGTTAGCAAATATAGTTGTCAAACTGGATGATGTCACTTTTGGTGGCATCTCACAAATAGAAGTATAGACCAAGCCTCCAATACCTAATAATATCTGTAACTGGCAAGTGTTTGATGATGACACAGACATACTGAAATTCTTGCATTGTGTGGATCAGTATGAGAGCCAAGAAATTGATTTTTTCTCATTTCTAAAATAAATTGATGGGAAGGAGACCCTGTTTGGGAATGAAGTGATCCAACTCAAAACTAACACCATCCCTAGGGGTCTTGTTGCACTTGAAAGAGTTTTTGATGGCCCGAATATGTCAAATAATAAGCAAGCATCTACTCATAAAGAGGATCTAGAAGAAATAAACTTAGGAACAAAAAGTGCTCCTAAGAATGTTTATGTTAGAAAGAAAATGAAGCCACATGTTAGAAACATGTTGATTACCCTGCTTAGGAAATATAGACATGTTTTTACTTGGTCCTACGAAGACCTTAAAGCATATAGGGAGGACTTATTCCAACATGAGATCCCATTGAAACCTGATATGAAGCCTTTCAGGCAAAAACAGAGACCGATTAACCCTACCTTGCAACCCAAAATGTAGGAAGAACTTGCTAAGCTAAGGGAGGTAGGAATCATCAAACCAATTAGACACTCATCTTGGGTCTCTAACTTGGTACCTATTAGAAAGAAAAATGGAGATATTAGGTTATGTGTTGATTTTAGAAACTTGAATGTTGCTTCTTTAAAAGATAATTACCCATTGCCTAATATGGAGGCTATGTTACAGAAGGTTGCATGATGTGCATTATTATCTATGATGGATGGATTCTCCGGGTACAACCAAGTAATGGTTAAAGAGTCTGAGCAATTCAAGACTGCTTTCACCACACCATGGGGAACATATGTGTATATAAGAATTCCATTTTGATTAATAAATGTTGGAGCAACTTTTCAGAGGGCTATGGATCTAGCCTTTGTTGATTTTATTGATTTGTTCCTTGCCATTTACCAAGATGATCCGACTGCCCATAGAAAAAGTGAGGAGGATCATTGTCCTCACTTAGAGAAAAAAATTATCAGAGCTCTGGAATATGGGATATCTTTAAATCCTAGGAAGTGTGCCTTCAGGGTAAAATAAGGAAAATTGTTGGGGCATCTCGTTTCAAAAGATGGGGTGCAGACTGATCCTGAAAGGGTGACTACTATTGATAGAATTACGCAGCCAAGAAATGTAAAAGGCATCCAATATTTCTTTGGACAGATAAATTTTCTAAGAAGATTTGTCACAAATTTTGTTGAGATTGTCCGCCCAATATCAAAGATGCTGAAGAAGGGAGAAAAAATAATATGGACAGGAGAACCATCCAAGGATTTCTAGACTATCAAAGATGCAATTAAGCAAGCCCCTGTCCTCAAGTCTCCCGATTATTCAAAACCATTCCAGTTGTTTACTTTTGCCTCTTTTCACACTATAACTGGTGTGTTGTTGCAGAAAAACAATGATGGCTTTGAGCAACCAATTGTATTCTTTAGTAAATCATTTTAGGCTGTAGAATTAAAATATGACATATCTAAAAAGTAGGCATATGCCCTAGTAAAGGTAATTAAGAATTTCAAACCTTATCTAATGGGAGCAACTATTGTGGCATATGTACCAATGACAATAGTTAAAGATATTTTCACCCAACAAGAGACTACAGGAAGAAGATGCAGATGGATAAATAGAATATAAGAGTTTAACATTGACATATAGATTACCAAGCTTGTAAGAGGCTAGGGTCTAGCTAAATTAATGGCTGAGGCAAATCTAGAGGTAAATCAAATAAATCATATAGAGCAACAGAACATTGCACCTATCTGTGATATGCAAACTTGTGGTTGGTACAGGAGGATTGTTGAGTATTTACAGACAATGCAATGCCCTGAAGGTATGCCCCTTACTGAGAAAAGAACTCTCAAACTACAAGAAATTAGATATGTCATTATTGAGGGTGAGCTTTGGTGGAGGAACTCTTAAGGTATTATACTCAAATGTGTGGATGGAGACCAAGCTGAAGATCTACTGATATAAATGCATAAAGGAGCTTGTGGAGGCCATTACATGGCTAAGACAATGGCTCATAAAATTCTAAGAGTAGGATATTGGTGGCCTACTATGTTTAAGGATGCCCATAGATATGTTAAAAAATGTGATGCGTGTCAGAGGTTTGCTGGAAAGTTAAAGTTTTCTAGCAATTTGTTGTTGAGACCAGTGTCTGTTTCAGCTCCTTTCAAGCAATGGGGTATTGAATTCATAGGGAATATATCCTAAAAATCCAGTGGAGGACATGCATGGATATTGGTGGCAACTGATTACTTTACTAAATGGATTGAAGAAATCCAAGCCAGAAGGGCCACAAGTAAAGTTGTTGTTGACTTCTTGATTGAAAATATTTTGAGCCATTTTGGGGTACCTGAAAGAATTGTTTTAGACAATGCTATGTATTTTAGATCTAAAGAGTTTGTTAATTTTTGTGATCAATATGGTATAACTATTTCATATTCTTCCCCTTATCATCCCCAAGGGAATGGACAGGCAGAGTCCAATAATAAGAGTTTGATGAAGATCATCAAATGTATGATTGAGAAGAACAAAAGGGCTTGGGATTCAAAATTAAAATTGGCACTGTGGGCTGATAGGACAACTGTCAAGAAGGCAATTGGTCATTCACCTTTTAACCTAGTCTATGGGGTGGAAGCATGCATCCCACAAAACAACCTGATAAATATGTATGATTTTTTCCAAGAATATGATGATGATATATGTGATGAGATGTAGCATAGAATGGGTGAATTAAGTCAATTGGATGAAAGTAGAAGAGAAGCTCATAAGAGAAATGAAAAATTACAACTTCAGGTAAAGCATCTTTATGAAAAAATGGCAGTTGAGAGAAAATTTGATATTGGAGCAATGGTGTTGCTCTGGAATGCAAGATCAGAAGATAAGGGCAAGCATGGAAAATTTGATCCCCTTTGGCTAGGCCCATATATAATTATGGACACACATGGAGAAGACTCATATTTTTTGTAGTCACTTGTGGATGAAGTTCTAGAATTGCTAGTACATGGACAGTTCTTGAAATACTACTTCTCTTGAAGTAGTTATTTTCCATGTACATTGTATAGTCCTGTAAGTAGTGTATATAGGGGTGTTTCTTTCTATTTTTTTTCTTTTTGTCTCCTTGTCTTGTCCGGACAGGTCCTTGGTTTTTGGTTCTCTTTGTATCTGGTCTATGAAACCATAGATTCTGGAATCTTTCTATGCCCATAGGGGGAATACATCCCCAGTCGGAGCCACTAGTGGAGCTTTTATTTTTTCCCCTTGTAGGTATTTTTTGTCCTTGGCTTTGAGTGGTTGGGTCATGGGTTTTCTTTTCGAGCATTGACTTGTTATTGATGGTTGTTGGTCACTTAAGTGGTCGTTTATCCCTTTTTGGTCATGACTTTACTCGGCCCATTTACCCATCCTTTTGGTCTTTTGCATCATGACTACAGTATATTTTCATAGTGTTGGGCTATTGAATTATTTTAGATTAAACATCTAAATAATATTTTTGATCTTGAGGGTCATTTCCCCATCCACCTAGTCGGTCCCTTTCTTTATGAATAACCTTTTTGCATGGGCAGATTGCGCGGCCATCAGATGAAGTGATTTTAATCTTGACCATTGCTAACCTCGCAAGGTTTCTGCTAATGTCACAAATATTGTGCGATGTGTGCGAGATGCTGCCATCTGTCACGTTTGATTATGGGGACCAGTTTTTCTCACTAACTAATGATGGAGGTCGATGCCGACAGCTGTTTCTGTATCGATGCATCGTGGCCATTCCTTGCTGACCTCGTGTAATTAAAACTACAATTTTAATAATGCTATGAGGTGTGCAATTTGGTGACGCATGGACTCTGATGTTGTGTGCTGGTAACAAAGGTGGGGCCCATTCCATGTTGATGTGGTGCCCAGTAGGTGAATATCCTGTCCGTTTGGTGACTGGAGGGTGGACATGGCATTTTCAAACTATTTTGACTAAATCCGAGTCGTTCTCCTGGCTAATATTGTGTTTGATCAATGACTCATATTTAAAATAAACTAGTATTGTCCTATAGCCATTTTATCTAGCACAAGTGAATAGTAATGGCCGAGTTTTACTCTACCTGCATAATTAAATGTTAAAATTTGTGAATTACTATTTCCGTGTTGTATCTCTACATTGAGGAAGAATTGCTTGGTATTGAGTAAAGCAAGTTGTTGTTATGATTTCTCAATTTCGCTACCCTGGATGTTCTGCGAGTGAAACCGTAAGTAGCACGTACGCCATTTCTTGTAAATTTAGAATATTTTATGGTTGCTTGCTAGGAAATTCACAATTGTTTCCTCTATTTTTGAAGAATTGTTTAAATAGATTCACTTTTAGAGCTTGTCTAGATAATTACTGGGGATTTTTGAATATTGAAGAATTTTATTTTAACACAATAGGGAGAAAATTATAATTGCTTGGCACTTGAAAATAAGCAAACCCTAGCTCAAATTATCATTTGTCTAGTATAAATGGCACCCAAGGCCCAAAGTTCTAGTTCTAAAACCATTACTAGGTCTTTATCCAAAGATATTATTGATTTATTACAACCCGCTACTAACAAGAGGTAGGAGGGAAAGGTTTTTTCTATGGGCTGTGACTCTCGAAAGGATTGACAGAAAAGCAATGTGCAATTCAAGGTGTTGAGCTGCCATACACTGGGTGGCAATTGTTCTCCAACTGGTTTAGAAAAAGGAATTTGTCCATCCCTTTGTGTAATCCGTGGAGGTTGGACTTGGGTAAATTGGTGGTGCCTAATGTTTATATGGATGTAGATCTTTTAAAGGACATTGCTGCTAGATATGACCCTGTGGCTCGAATTGTCAAAGCACATACTACATTATATGCTGAGAAGGTGGCACATGAGAGAAGTTTGCATCCATATCTCCTAGAGAAGGTAATTGAAGCTAAGGTCAGGGAACAAATGAGTGACAAATTCAAAGAAATAACACCAGAGCAGGGTCAGGCATTGGTTCAAAAAGTTGGAGTATTGTTACTCCCTGAATGGGATATCGCTGACGCTGTGGTGTTTGACACAATAAGAAGGGATAATAAGCCACTTCTTGCTATTGAAGAGGAGGCTACATTTGTCCTCAAAGGATCAACCTTTAGTGAGGAATGGGATGCTTTGGCAATCTGGTCCCTATCCACTAGCTCTAAAAATCTAATTATTGTAGAACCGTCTAACTTCAGGGGTCACTTGGTTGTGAGGAGATTTGCTGACACCCTAGCATTGGAAGCTGCTGATATGGTCATGAATGTTGCCAAATTCACCAGAGAAACTATTGAAGATTTGACCTAGGATCGGGATACTATGAGAGGCCAATATAATGACATTATTATTGAATATAATAAGAGTCAACAAAAGGTAGCAGAGTTAGAAACTGAATTGGATTTATTGAGGCAACAAATGGATACCATGAGGTCTCAAAAGCAAGCCAGTTCTAGCCACACTATTCCCGACCCACCAGTAGAGCAGTTTCAGCCTCCTGCACAAGCATAGTCTTTGGCTATTGTTCCATATAATATGGGACAAGTGCCTATCACTATTGAGAGGGCTACTAGCCTTGGAGGGGGAATTTCTAGGGAAAAATCGATTCATTAGGTTGAAGAATATAAGGAGATGGTAAAGCAAATCTGGGATGCAGCGGGGAGAAGCAATGAAGTGATAGTGGACACCATTTTGAAACATTTAAACAGAAGGGTCCAGAGTAAGCTAAACAATGTTCATGCAAATTATGTCCTAATGTTGCAAGCACTAAAAATGTTTCCAAGGGATAAAGAATTGGCTATCCCATTGCTAAACAAATGGAGGCCTAGAATGGAGAAGTTGAAATTCATCACAGTAGGGGAAAAACAACATGGTGATAAATATCCTACTGTTATTGCAACATATCAATTGGTCAAGGGAATTGTTGAGCAGAAGTTTGAGGGATTTGCCACCCTTATGGAATCCAAGATTAAATTGTTGAAAGATGTGTATGATGGAAAGGACCTGACCCCATTGCCTCATATTTTACATAGTCAGGATGAATTCAAACCCCTGCAGGTTTGGAAGGAGCAAATGAACAATATAATGATGTCTCAAACACATGAGTTATGCAAAAATGTTGACATCCGCATGCTAGAGAATACATTGGAAAAGTTGTCTTTTGTTATAAGTTTCTTAGAGAACTTTGATAAAAAGGCCACATCGATAATGGTAAAGTATGCTCCCTATCGAAACAAGGTTGATCAGGTTGTGGCTTTCCAGTGGCCTTCCAAGGAGGAGTTTGAATTATAGAAAAAAGTGTTCACTGATGAACTGGAATTATGAGTGTTATAGTCGAAAATTGCAACTTGGTCATGTATAATATAGGTCTGGCCTTAGATATTATATTCTAAAATTGCATTCTCCTTTTGACTCCAAGTATAGGGTGCTGAGGTGGAGTTAATACTAAATGGCTAAGCATGCCTTCAATGTATGGGGAGCGACCTTTGGAGCGATGTTTTCTTTCCTCCTTATCAACTAATGATGATCTTTGTCTTATGCTCTCCTCTCATATAATAGAATTGTAACTGAATCAGGAGTTAGCAGTCTAATTACAAATTGATATGTGTACTCTTCGACCTGAAGCTTGTTGGCTCCCTTGTTTTATAAAAGGGAATTCTGGGCCGAGAGAGTAGTCGGTTGAAATATCCAAGATATGAGAAATAAGAGTCTAGTAATATAGAGAGTATGAATTGTAAGTCCAGGTTTTAAAAAAATTTGAGTCAGATTGGAGAACTTTGTTAATCATGGGGTTTTTGAGCATGTTTGTATCAAACTCATGAATATTTGGAGTTTATTTTGTCTCCTATTGTGTTATGTTACATGGACTATTAATGAAATATTGATCAAAGATGATTTTCATTGATTTTCATTTGTTCTTTACTGTGAATTATGTTTAACTACAGCTCTGGTTCAAAGGATTTGTTAAATGCTTCAGTTAACCAGTAAATTCATGCAATATAACAAATAGGATTCATAAAGGAGTAATAAACTCAGGTATAGATATATGGGTTGTAATGCAATTCATAATAGATCATAAGTGTTCAAAATGAAATTTACCCTGTAGTTTAGTTTTCTCTTTTGACTCCTTGCGTTGGGATATGGCACTGGAATTCTGATTACGCTTTATTCTCGTATGTTTTGTGTTATGGCATCAGGATATTTTACTCAAACATTTCCTATCAATTTACTTTATGTGAATTTTGTGATTGTTTGTTAAATGGACATGAGTCTTTTTTAAGGAATAGCCAATTTCTTGAAGGATTTGATCCTTTAACATTAATTGGGGATCTATCTATTGCTTACATGTGTGCAAATTAAATGAATTGTTTAAATGTTGTATGTTAAGAGCACATGTTAGGGAATACTCTCTTGGATTTTACAGAGTCCGAAGTGTAGGAGAATTAGCCTTATTGCTATTCTCATTAAGTTGGCCATACTATTCCTAGTCTTTTATTATTGAATGTGGCGAGTTCATAGGAGCTTCTAGGAAACACGTGTGGGTTGTAGTAAAAAAATGCCAACATGATCTATTGAGTAATTACAAAAAATTCATAATTTTAAATTCTAGATTTTGACAACATGATCTATTGACAAGTAGGAAGTATTTTTCACATTGTGTCAAATTTTGATATTGTTATCAGGATTCAATTATGTAGTTTTACAAGTCAAACTCATTGACCCATGTTTCATGAGTAGTGTTTCACAAGAACCCATCTCTCATGATAATGAATGGTCCACTTAGCACTCATTGCGTCTAAATGATTCTCAAAGCAATGAAGCACTAGGCCTTCCTAAGAGGTCACCCATCCCAATATTACATGATCCATAATTTTATTAATAATTGATCATTTTGGATTTTGACAAACTTGACACACAAATGACAATTTGACAATGAACTTAATGTATCACAATTAAGTTTCAAATTGAGCAACACAATAGAAACTAAAACAAATTGAGAGATTGTTATGAGGGTAGTGATGCAACTTTTCTAATTAGAGTGTATTCCATGAGATTACAATTCTTTGAGATATTTTGTCAAATAGTTCACAAGATTTGTCTATCCTCCCACATTTTACATAGATTTGAAAATGGAGTCTACAACCACAACATTTGAGAAAATTCATCTTCATATTATGCTTTGATGTCCATACCTTGTTCCAAATCTCCCATATTAAGGAAATCGACAAGGATTTTGGTGAAGGTTGTGAAATTTGTCTATGCATCTACCAATTGCATTTGATTGAAAGTTTCTAAAACCTTTTAAAAAAATCCATTATGTATATTCTACAATCATTATAGTCCACAATTTCAAATTTATTTGGTTTTGCATCTACCAATTGTATTTTCTTGAATTTTCCTACCAAATTTTGAATGTAGATCCATTTTGTGTATATCTTACAATTTGTTGGTGTTTTTTCCCACATACGATTTACAATTCTCTAAGAGGTAGCCAAACTCTGTTATAAAGAACTGCAAAGGCTAGTGGCCAACTAACAAGAGTCAGTCAAAGACTGACATCTCCTACACTTTTGGCTCTGTGAAACCAAGGTGGGTAAACCCAAGTGTGTTCATAAGAATGTTTCATGATTGGTAATAACACTTATTCTTACAGATGCGGTCCCCACTAACACTAACAGATAGTCATTACCCTGGTTGTGGAAAAACCAAAGAATAATAATAGATATCCCAAAGCAAGGAGACTGAAAATTATCATAAGATCTATATCCCAAAAAGAGATAGCAGTTGATATTTGTTAAAATGTTCAGGTATTGAATCACCATGCTTAGAGTCACAGTCCTATACCTGAAAGGAATTTACCAATACTATCTAGTGCCTCATCCATTGGGTGGGAGTCATATAAAATGTAATTCAGATGAAAATAAACTTATCACTATATTGCTTTGCTACCATGAGATTTGTCAGTATATTAAAACAATACTCCTTAGTGAATCCTGAGCATATAACCATAAACATGAAATTTGTGTTCAAGCATTTGATTAACTCATTAAGTTAAAGAAAGAGAACAAATTACACTTTCAACTACACCATTGAAACTGAATGAACAAACCCTTGATAAATCCATTCATAATCCATGGCCCATACACAGGAGAGCAAAATGTCTTAATTTTTTTAGATTTCTTTCGATATCAGTAATTACAAAAGCATATTATACTTATTTCATACTATTCCCAACCCAACATGATTTCCTACATAATACCTTCAAAATTTTGCATTACCACTAACTATACCTATTCTAAGCCTTCGGACCCAAAAAAAACAACAACCCTTAACAATGAGCCATCAAATCTCCTTTATAGGACAGGAGAGCAACAAAGCAATAGGCTACATTGTTCATTCCAAAATTGAATTTCATTTAGAATGAAATTCAAATTCACATTCCTCATCATTAGAAAAAACCATAATCAGTTCGAGGAATCAAAATAGTTATACCATTGTAACCAACCAAAGCTAAAGACAAAAGAGCGTGGCAGTCACACGTACGTCCACATCATCACACCACCCAAAAGTAACACACCCAACAACTGCAACTACTTGCAAGACATAGGGTCTCGGTAGAGGAAACCGCTCTTGGTCCTCACTTCAGTAAGAAGTGATACCAGCTTCCTTTTATCTGCTTTAACACATGATCTGGTAGCATGGTACGACACTGTCACAGTTATTGGGGCAACTATGAGGGGCTCTTCATTGATCCCCAATAGCTCGGTCATGGATACCAAGTAATGTTGGTAGTTCGAGTTAGTTTCGGACCCATCACCAGCAGAACCAGAAGAAAACACCAGTGGGCACTTGGAGCTCCCCATCCCTTTATAAGCATCATGGACAACCTCAAGCTTGCTAAGGACAGGTTGTACCCCGTCAGGCTGCAAATTTCTCACCCTGAGTCTAGTACTTCTACGCATAGCTGAATGGTCCATTGCAAAGAATACCTCACAAAATACAAGAGAGACTCGACCACCTGCAAAAAAGACAACTCAAAATGCGATGATAATACCAAATAACACAATGAGCATTTATAGAGTTAATTGGTGCGAGAATATTAATTGCTCAAATGCAACATTAGCATTCGAGCATTTTAGTGGTTGATGTAGCCACCACAAATTATTCTTGGCTTGCGAAGGCATGGCGTACAACCCATCATTGAATTTATCAGGAGAACATTGTTCGCATGCAGGAAAATCAGGCGAGGATCCACTAAAAAAACCCATGACATTAATGAGAACAACTTGCAGAGAGAAAGAACTCCCAACGTAGATGAACAGGAACCCAAAAAAAATTGAACCATTAATGCGGATCGAACATGGCAAGTCAGATGACTCAGATTGAGTCAACAATTGTTTGAAAATCCACATCAATGCCCTAGGAGAACTATTCCCAATCACAACCCAAGAAAACAAGAGGTTGCAACTGGACAATGGGTCCCACCTAGCCCTATCGCTCCAAGAACCAGGCCACGTGTCACCTCTTCGTAGACCTCGCAGTACCCTCAGGGGCCTTTAATCTGATCATGTGAGATCCACAAGGAAGGATTATCATTGATCTCCCTCGTTAATACTCCACGGGTAGAAAACAACCACCTTAAACCCCAAAACCCTAGCCTCCATCCATGTAAATTTTAAGTCCCACCACAATCCTTGTACGGTCCACATGATTTTTTATCCTTTGTTGAAGAAACTATTACAATATATTTCTTATTTATGTACTTATTTTCCATACATGTTTATAAAAGTTTGAAATTATTAATAATATTAATTTTGGCAAGACATTAAAAGAGAGTTGATTGTAAAAAATATGCATCCTAATGTGAAAATGCAAACAATGGAAGCAATGACTATAACACATAAATTTTTATGTAGTATCCAATTCAAAGAATCTTGTTACCCTCTACCTTGAATTTTTTAGTATAAAAAGCTAAGGAAATGCTATAAATAAGATAATAAGTTGACTATTAGCATATACCAATTTTTATAGAGATGTAGATTGTTGGATGTTGTGGTCGTGTTGCTCATGATATGTGGTTCTCATTGATGTCAACACTATTAGCATTAATGTCTTAAAGGTTGTATATGTCGAGGATATTGAGAAAATTAGAATAAATATGTTGCACATAGTCTATGAAGTTGTGGAGATCAGAGTGGTGGAGATTTTTGTACATTGGTATTTTGAAGTCGTGTATTAAAGGGTTTGTTGCTGAGCCTATCTAGTATATCCTCTAGAAGTTTAAGAGGTGTGCATCAAGATTGGAGCGAGTTATGAGTTTTTGTGTTCCTACAGTTATTTTGTTGCTATAGTTGGTGTTTCTGAAAGAAGAGAATGTAATTCTGGTGAATTGAATTGTTGTGTATGCTCTTGAGATGTTCATTGATGTTTCTTGATCTCATACTCTATCATTGTGGTACATCCACGTTGATCAGTGTGCTCGTGATCAAAGAATTTTCCTTTGCATGTTCGAGTTTTCATGTTCTTGGTTGACATGATGGTGGTAGCATGTTGTAGATCCTTGTGGATTAATTTTTGAATGCTTGGCATGTTCAAGGATGTTTCTTTAGGTTTTCATTATGGTGTGACCGATTTAGATTGGTGCGCATTGAGATTTGTTCATGAATTAGGCCGACAGTTTGTATTCATCTATTATTTATTTTTGGCCGACAAAGTTGTTAATGTAAATTCATGAAGTGGATATATAAGAGTGATTGTTTTATTCATTTAGAGAGAATTTATGTGAAGTGTATGCGAGATATGTGTGAATAAAGATTAGATCATTTGAATGCAGAGTAGAGTGTGAAGAAGTTTAAGCAAAGTATGAAGAAGTATTTCTATGTCTAACTGAAACTATCATTAGGCTTTTAAAGAAGCTAATTTCTCAGTTCAACCTCATTAGATGGATTTAATTTGATTATCTTATGTAAGGCAGTGAGCCTTCCCTTTGAGCAGTGAGCTCTAGGCAGTGTTATCGAATGCATGTGCATTTCTTATCCATTTCTTTTATACTTTTAATAGGGTATAAATTATGGATTAACCTCCACCATGGTTTTTCCCCTAACAAGGTTTGCACACAAAAATCTTGGTGTTATGTGTGTTTCTGATGTGTTGTTGATTCATGCTTTCACTATTAATTATCAGATCTGAGATTAAAGGTTAATAAGCTTAAATAAGATTCAATTTTGTAACAACTGATTCACCCCCCCTCTTATTTGTCTATCCTTGTTTTCCAACATAGATATCTTCCATTTCAAAACACACAAAACAATATTCAGTAGATAATCAACCATCTTTCATTTGTATAGTGATTAATTTATCCCTATAGGAAACAAGTAGAGTATATAAAGAAAACTAACAAAGCCACAACTACCCCTATTTTGTAGTTTGGTGTGCATTCCTTCCTCTCCCTAATCTTCTTTGATTATTTTGAAGAGACCAAGTGTTGTAACTAAACTATGGTTCATTCTATGTGCATGTAATTTTGATCTTGATAGAGAAAATTAAAAAAATATTAATCTACTCTTCTCAAAACACAAACAACACTCAGATTTAGTATTTAAGAGTCAACCAATCATAAGGAAAACATAATAGGAAGATGAATTTTCTCAAATCTTGTGGTTGTAGATGCCCTTTTGAAATCTACGCAAAATGTGGGAGGATAGACAAAGCTCATGAACTATTTGACACAATGCCTCGAATAATTGTAATCTCATGGAATACACTCTAATTAGAAAAGTCTCATCACTGCCCTCATAACAATCTATCAATTTGTTTTAGTGTCTATTGTGTTATACCCAATTTTGGACATGGGGTATAACAAAATAGACACTAAAATAAATTGAGAGATTACAATTCTTTGAGACATTTTGTCAAATAGTTCACAAGATTTTTCTATCCTTCCACATTCTATATAAATTTTAAAAGGGCATCTACAACCACAACATTTGAAAAAATTCATCTTCATATTATGCTTTGATGGATGTCTATACCTTGTTCCAAATCTCCCATATTAAGGAAACCAATAAGGACTTTGGTGAAGGTTGTGGAATTTTTCTTTGCATCTACCAATTGCATTTGTTTGAAAGTTTCTAAAACCTTTTCAACAACCATTATTCATATTCTAAAATCATTATAGTACACAATTTCACATTTATTTGGCTTTGCATCTACCAATTGTATTTTCTTGAATCTCCCTACAATATTTTCAATGTAGATCTCTTTTGTGGATATCTTATAGTCCTTGTAGTCCACATCACTTTATTTTTTGAAGAAACTATTACCATATATTTCTTATTTATGTTCTTATTTTGCATACATGTTTATAAGTTTGATATTACAATTAATAATATTAATTTTGGCAAGAAATTGAAATATTTTGTTGATTTTAAAAATATATGCATCCCAATGTAAAATGCCAACAATGGAAGCAATGATTGTAACACATAAATTTTTATGTAGTATCCAATTCAAAGGATCATGTTACAATTTAGGGTTATGATTGGGTATTTAATTAGGGTTAGGATTTAGTGCTCGGGTTAGTGTTAGGTTTAGAGTTAGGGTTAGTTAGGGTTAGGAAACACAATGTTAGGATTAGGGTTAGATTAGGGTTTATGTTTTATGGTTAGGGTTAGATTTAGAGTTTTGGTTATGGTTGGGATTAGATATGAAATTAGGGTTAGGGTTTAGGATTACAATTAGGGATTATAGTATTAGGGTTATATTTAGAATTAATTTTTAGGGTTATTGTTATGATTAAGGGTTGTTTTTTATATTTGGCTTAGAGTTGGGGTTAGGATTAGGGCCAGGGATATGGCTAGGGTTAGGTTTAGGGATAGGTTTAGGGTTATTAGAATGAATGCAACTAATTAATAAAAGAAAAAATATTTAGGGTTAGGTAATTAGGGTTAGGGTTTGGGTTAGAGTTTTGGTTGTGGTTAGGGTTATAAATATAGGATAAAGGTGAGGGTTAGGGTCAAGGTTAAGGTTTCGAGAAAAAGGGTTAGGGCTAGGTTTAAGATTTGGATTATAGTTTAGGATGTAGCATTTGTCTTTAGTTTAGGGTCGCAATTAGGGTTAAGGTTAGGGTGTAAGTTAAGGTTAGTGTTAGGGTTAGATTAGAATTAGGATCATGGTTTAGGTTTTAGGGTTAGGGTTGTGTTTATGTTTAGGGTTTAGGCTTAGAGTTATGCTTATGTTTAGGGTTGTGATAAAAAGGATTTGGGTTATGGTTTTGAGAAATAGTGTTAGGGTTAAATTTATGGCCAGGGTTACATTAATGAGAAAATGATGGTTTACTTTCCAAGTAAGGGTTAGGATTAGGTTTATTGTCAGGGCTAGGGTTAAGGTCGGGGTATGATTCAATCTTATGATTAGGGTTAGGGTTATGGTTAGATTAGGGATATGATGTTAGGTTTCAAGAAAATTCTAAATTTAAGATTAAGCCATAGTTGGCTATAATGAACATGAGAAAAAATGGATCTAATTTCCCTTTGTGGGAAAATAATCAACTACGACTTAAACTTAAATTTAGAGATTACCCTAAACTCTAACCATAACCATAAACCTAATCCCAAACCTAACCCTAAAGAAAACACATAACCTAACCCTAATTGTAGTGTTTGAGGCTAGGCTCAAACACTATATAACCTAACCCTATATAACCTAACACATAACCTAGCACTAGAAAAAAATTATTCTCCCAAACAATCTCCTCTACTTCTATTCACGCGTACTGGTGTTGCAACATTCAACATTGGTGCTTCAACCATTCATTCAAAGCTAAGAATTCCAATAAGAGATTTCAATGAACTAGAAGGGACAAGACTTACAAATTTCCAAGAAGAAATATCACATGTCAGATACATATTGATAGATGAAATGAGT
>VCHN02004400.1:0-11972 GCA_007115665.2 Sequoiadendron giganteum | reverse complement strand
TTTAGAGATAGATTAAAAAAATAGGTCAAATTGTGAATATTTTGAATAGAAACAAAAAATAAAAACTTGTACTATAGTTTAGAAACAAAATTTAACTTTTGAAACTTGAATTATTTGATGAAACAAAAAAAAAAAGCATTTCTAAACCCTAATTGAAACAAAACAAAAAAAATGCATTTCAAACCTTAACTGAAAAACAAAACAAAAAAAATGCATTTCAAAACCCTAAGTAATCTATGTTCAAAACAAAAAAAATTTTACTCTTCAAAAAAACCCTAATTGAAACAAAACAAAAAAAATGCATTTTAAAACCCTAGAAATTCAAATAGATTAAAAATTTGCATTTAGAAACCCTAATTAAGCTTTTTGAAATCTCAAATTCAAATCAAAGCAAAAAAAAAAGAATTTCAAAACTCTAGTTTGAATTGAAACTAAAAAATTGTATTAAAAACCATAATTGCTTAGAAATTGAAACCATGAATTGAATTGAAATAATAAAAATTGCTAAAACCATAAATTGAAATCGAACAAATCATTTTGATTTTGAAAACCCTAATATTCAAGCTTAAGAAAATTATTTTGCATTGCTTAAATTTTTTAAATTTGATTTGCATTGTATGGATAAAATGATATGTTAAAATTCTAGTTTCAATGTTAAATTATAATTAGATTCTAGAAAAACTTTCCATTTTTTGTGAAATTAGTACATTATTGCTATATGAATTTTCATTTAAAACTATCTTTTATATGAATTTTGACAATTAATTTTAGGTCAAATAATCAGTCTATTCTAAATCTAGCTTCATCTAGGGTCTATTCAAAACCTTAAGTGAGGATTAAATTCAAAATCTAGCTTCATCTAGGGTTCTTGAATTGAAGTTGAACTACTTAAGAAGAAATGTGGTATTTTGATGAAATGTAAATTAAATTAGGGATGGTAAATAAATCAACTCTCTTTAAAAAATATAGATGTCTATTCTATTAGAGAAAAAATGAGGATTTTGAACAATTAATTATTAGAAATTAAGATTTAAGTTATAATCTATTTTGAAGAAAAATATAGTTTTTAAATACATTTTTGAGAAAAATAATGGTAAGAAATATATAATTTAATTTAAAGAATAGTTTATGACATATGAATAATATTTTTTTTTTGTGAAATTAAATGAGAGGGTTACTTGACACATAGAAATTAGTTTTATTAAAAATGAAGATTTAAGTTATTAGGTAGTGGCATTTAAAAACACCTAGGGGCACTGAGTGTTGGATCTCAATTGTCATGTTCTCATAGGTTAGCTCAAATGATAAGATCAAGTTCATGATTATGGAAATGATTGAGGAGAATAGTATTCAAACTTGGAAATGGTGATGCATAATTAGATTAAATTTAGATCCTCCTATTGAAGTGTTCCTATCATATAGTACTTTCAAAAATTTAAATGATTTGTGAATAATGATGAAGTGTAATTAAATGATAAAATAAAGACAATTGAATGCCTTCAAATACTAAGCAAGTTTAGTTGGCTCATAATGTATTATTAAATGTGTAAGGGATGGAAAATTTTGAATTTAAATTTTAAAATTTTAATGATTAAATCCATGGTTTAGGATTTACCATATATATGTACTTAGAGTATTGGTCTAGGATTTAAATTTTTTTACTAGTTACCTAGACACTAAATAATCTAAATATTTTTGTTTTCTAAGTTCTTTTAGGTTCTTTCAATTACAAACAATCTAAAATAAAATACTTTCTATTCAACATTAACTAATTTTATATTATACATGTTTTATATCATAAAATTCATTTAAGTGAGTTTAATATTAATGACAAAAATATTAAATAGAATAATCTTATATTCAATTAAAAAAACATCCAGTTAAAATATACATCAAACTCAATCTTAATCACACATAATTATGTGTTTCTATTATGGAAATAGTCAATCTATTCATAAAATAAAAAAATATTCATAAACTAGGCACTAACTTGCAAGTCCATTATTCCAAGGGTCACCCAAACTTCACCCTAAGTTCGTTAAAAACCCTAAGCCCTGAACTCTAAAATCTAAACCCTCAACACAAAAGCATCCATTTTGTCTTAGGACCTTATAATCAAATTTGGTTGCCTTAGGCAACTCCACCAAATTTGATTCCCTTAAGCCATGTCATTTTGTCGTAGAACCTTACTGCAAAGATCCCCTTAAGCCAAATTTGATTCCCTTAAGCCATGTCATTTTTTAGTAGAACCTTACTACAAAGATCCCCTTAAGCCATCGTATTACCATAAACCCTAAAATCTAAACACTAAACCCTAAACAGGCTAAAGGCATCATGTTTTCACCAAATTTTATTCACTTGAGCCATGTCATTTTGTCCTAGGACCTCACTAGACATAGATCTCCTTAAGCCATCCTATCACCCTAAATCGTAAATCAATGTATTAAGGGGTTCTAATATGACATTTCTTAATGGGATGAAAGAAGTTTTTAAAATTTGGTGAAGTTGCCCAAGGCAACCAAATTTAACAATAACAAGATTGTGCAAGATTATAATATGAATGATATTTGAAACAAGACCTATCTCAATCAATTGTTCCACAAGAAAATTTTCTTCACTAAAGCATTCATTTTGTCTTAGGACCTTAAAATCAAATTTGGCTGCCTTAGGCAACTCCACCAAATTTGATTCCCTTAAGCCATGTTATTTTGTCCTAGGACCTCACTAGACATAGATCCCCTTAATCCATCCTATCACCCTAAATTGTAAATTGATGTCTTAAGGGGTCCTAATATGACATTTCTTAATGGGATCAAAAAATTTCTTAAAATTTGGTGAAGTTGCCCAAGGCAATCAAATTTAACAATAACAATATTGTGCAAGATTATAATATGAATGATATTTCATGATCTAGGTTGGTTAGTTGAAACAAGACCTATCTCAATCAACTGTTCCACAAGAAAATGTTCTTCACTGAAGCATTCATTTTGTCTTAGGATCTTAATTATAATATGAATGAGATAAGTCATGTTCTAGGTTGATTAATTTACGATTTAGGGTGGTAGGATGACTTAAGGGGATCTATGTTAAACTCTAAACCATAAACCCTATAACATTCATAAATTATCTAATATTAATAGTTAATTGTATTTTCATTCAAGTAACTTGCCTTAGACATAAATGAGGCTTAAAAGTTTATTTTATCATATGTATTCAATTAGGCCATTTATATTGAATGGTTTAAAGGTATAAATCTTAAACATGTATCTTACATTTTGAAATTACAGATCTAATGCAGGTTCACTCATATCTTCTAGATATCACATGGATCGATTCAATAATATTCGCAATCAACCTCCACACCCTCCATCTCCACCACCTTCACCTCCACCTCCACCCACTCCACATCATAACCCCCCACCTCCACCACCTGAAATCAATGGTGCTCATTTGCAAGCACGAATCAATTCCAATGTTAGAACCATCCAAGATCAAATCAACATTATTCAAAATGAAGAATTTGTCACACCACCTATGAGAATGATTGCATCTAGGATGCAAACCATTGTTGATGTTGTCGGGGCTATGGATGGGATCTTAGATGAGCATCAACAATGGCTAGAGGAGAGGAGAACTTCTGATTCTGAAAAGGAAAACGCAAATAAATGAAGAGATGTAGTAGAAAGCCACAATAGTTTTTAAATTAAGACAATGATCTTAAATAGTTATGAATTTATGAATTTGGTGAATGATGGATATTTTGTGTGATGAATTTGGTGAACGATGGATATTTTGTGTGACGTGAATTTATGATTTTGGTTCTAGATGGATATTTTTAGATGGATGGTTCTAGATGGATATATATACATGCGTTAGACATAAAATGCACTTTTTGTGAATGTTTCAAGTTTATTGTTTACTATGTACACATGTATTAAAATTGCACATATAGTTGTTAAATTTTGAAATTTGTATGTACATAGTTTACTTTAATGATGTATGCATGCAAATTATGCATGGTATTTTTTATTTTAAATGTATGTACATGTTAAATGCATGGTATTTTTTTATTTTAAATGTATGTACATAGTTTACTTGATCAAGTTCAATCAATGTATATGTGTGTTTCAATTTTATATGATCTTAATATATGTATACATGTATCATATTTAAACAAATTTGCATGTGTGTTTCAAATTTAACTATTTCTTGTAATTTTTTAAGTTTGTATGTTAATTTAGTATAATTTAATATAGGTGCACACTTATATCTCATCTCATGGATGATTTTAATATTGATGATATCATAAATCCACCACCTCAGCCACCTTCACCTCCCCCTCCACCTCCACCTCCCCCTCCATAACCTATTGCATCTGATGAGGCTCGCTTACGAGCACGCATAAATGATCAGGTTGGATCAATACATAATCAAATCAATGCTATGCAGAGTCAAGCATTGATTCCACCCCATGTTAGACGTTTTGCATCTGCAATGCAAAACATTGTGGATGCCATCAAGACCATTGATTCTGATCTAGATAGGCATAGACGAGACAGAGAACAAATGAGACAATTTTATGCTGATGGTCTCTCTTATAAAGAAATATTAGACCTTAAAATAACAAAAGCCCACTTAGCCCCCTACTTTCTTGACCCCGTTACTCAACAACCCATTCTTGCCAACAAATCTAGAATATCCATGAGGTGGTGCATACATCCATAGATGAGTGCACATTTTTGGGATCGATGGTATATGGTTTTTGATAGTCCCCCACATGCTAATTGGGAGTGCCCATTGTATTTTTTGAGGAAATTATATGTAGAGTTTGTTATGGGGCACAAGCCCAATTATTTTGATTTTAAATCATTTTAGGGTGTTGGTGGCGGCATGCCACAATAGAGGTTAGGGGCAAGGGTTGATCCCCAATGCCCTGTGCATGCACAACCCCTTGTTGTTGCTCCTGGTCCTCCTATTCCTGCACCTATGCATCATCGATCTATGGTCTTGACATTAGGTTCCCTTAGTACACTCGCAAGAGACCTTGATCAGCATGCTTTTGCGATAGCGGGTGGGGAGCATAGAGATGATGATGGAGGAGTGTTCTATGGAGCTGGTCCAAGTACCACTCCAGGAGTGTCGAGGCCCATCCCACATGTATGTACCAGTTGCCATCTCCTATGCTATGGACCTGATCAGGCCACACCTAGTTCAGGTGGACGTGGAGATTCTAGTGGTTCATTTGGTCACATCAATTCATTTGTAGAGTTTCTTACAAGAGGCAAACATCCTGAGGACACCGGTACACAGGTATAAATATGCATCTACACATTCATTTTATAAGAATTTTGATGAATGTATATATCAAAGTAAAGTTTGCAATACATTTTAACAATCAAACTATTTGGTGTACAAACTATAGTAATGATGGGGCAATCATTCGTTCCATGAGTACATACATCGACACTAGTCCTAATCGGCAACCCTTATGGGGTATTTTGATTTCAATTTTTTAAATTATAAATGAAATGATTTTTAACTTGAGTTTTAAATTTATAATTGAATAACATATATGTTTGAAATATTAATGTTGGTTTAGGCGAGTCAATCAGCTTCCACGTCGATTCCACTCGAGGGGTTGTCGAGCACCCCTCCACTATCGATCGTCGTAGACCAGGGGTAGGTACATTTATATTGTAAATTGTTTAACTTACATTAGTATAGTTACAATTATGAATTTTTAATTCACTATATATATGAAATGTGCATGTATACTTGTAAATATTATAAGCTTGTGTTACATGTCTACATGTCTATCTAGGTTGATACCACAATCAGAATGGGCATGGGGAAAACATTAGATTTTGTGGTTACTCGTGAGGCCTTTGATTTTTAGGTTGTTTAAATAAATTTCTACACAAAATATGCAAACTTGAATATATATATATATATATATATATATATATATATATATATATATATATATATATATTTACCTAATTCAAGTATGTACATGCTTTAACTTTGATCTTGTAGGAATTTGTTAGTGCGACTTTCAGCCCTGACCCATACATAGTTACACCTCCAGGAGGGCATGCAAAGCAAGCTCCAGATCAAATGGTAATTTAATTTTTTTATTATATTTAAATTCAATTATAAATTATATATTGTGAATATATAACTAAATAATTTTAAATTTCAAATTGAATATTAATATAATTTGAGCTAATACATGTTTTAAATTCTTTTTCTTTTATAGCATGTGACACATCTAGTAGTTGAGAATGTACAAACATGTCCTGCAGAAGAGGGTGCACAACCTATGGATATGGTACAATTAAAATATGATAAATTATAAATTAATTTCAATTAAATAATTTTTAATTGTAGACTTGTGCATCTAATTTCAACTTTTTTTGTCTTGTTTGTGTAGATTGATTCAAAGAATGTAGAGGTTGCTTCAGGTGCATTAGAGCATCCAAACCCAGATATGATGGTAATTTAATTTTAATATGATGAATTATAAATTAAATTATCATTAATTTTTTTTCATTGTCTTACATATGATTTCATCTTTCTCTTGTACAGAGTGTTTCAGGTCATCTGCATAGTCTGCATGGCATGCATAGGTCTCTTGATTATAGAGACAAAACATGACCTAGAAACATGATTTTGTGGGTTATATTTGTTTATTTTGTGGACTATATTTTTTTTTTTTTTTTTACTCTGTTGGACTTTATAATTCATGGTTCTTGAGTACTTAGTTGGACTTTAGTTCATGGGTTGTACTCTGATGGACTTTTTTTTCATGCCCTTAATATATTGGTTTCATGCACTTAATATATTTACATAAATTATGGACTTTATTATTGTTTGAAATTTTAATTTACACATATACATTTATGCATTTTATGTTCATAGTCAAGATATTAATATAGGACATTAATGTGAAATTAAATATAAATATGAAATTAAAGTTGAAATTAATAGGACATTTTAATAATTATAGTTTACAAATTTAGTGATCTCATACATGATATGTACATTCAATAATTAGCTATAATTAGTCAATGAACTTATTCAATTCACGTCAATCAATAATTAGTAAATAAATCATAATTTACAAACCAAAGCAACTCGTTCATATACCAGAAAGGATAAAATTTTAAGAAATAAACAAAACCATACAAGATTAGAGAACAAAAGCATTAAAAAATTCTATAAATAATAAAATCCAACACTAATTTATAAGCTGTTAAAACAAATAATGGCATCCAATACTATTTTTTAAGTTGTCAACACAATAATGGAATCCAATACTAATTTATAAGTCGTACATTGAAAACAAATAAGGGGACATCTTAAGGGGTCATAATACAACGTCTTAAGGGGACATCTTAAGGGGTCATAATACAAAGTCTTAAGGGTTCATAATAGAACGTCTTAAGGGGATGTCTTAAGGGTTCATAATAAAATGTATTAATGGTTCATAATACAATGTCTCAAGGGGATGCCTTAAGGGGTCATAATACAATGTCTTAAGGGGTCACAATACAATGTCTTAAGGGAATGTCTTAAGGGGTCATAATACAACATCTTAAAGATATAATTGATTTAACAATAATGTATGCATGAAATTTAGTGATTTGAAGACATATATGTCATCTCAAAACAATGTTTACAAAATTTGGGTATGCCATCTCAAGAACATCTCAAACTCATGCCCATAATGTACTAGGTCTTCACACCACCTAATATCAAAAAGGTACAAGCAATATCAATGAAATCATCAAAACATACATAATTTAATTTATATAAAACTAACTATATGTACATAACTCAAGTACCTGCATTTAAAAGCATTCCACACGTGTGTAGGTTGAAACAATGCATCCTCTCCTTTTTGTTTCAAAGTATGAGATCAATGCAATGATGGCTTAAGGATACAAAAAAAGGATAATAAATCAATTTAAACTTTTAATGTACAAGAAATATCAATATGTAATCAAAACATGTATTTAAATATATTTTTACTAATAATTACCTCTATTTAAAAAGACAATATAAAACTTAAACTATATTTACCTGTATTTACTTATTCCATTGTACCATCTGCATCCTCTCTTTTTTGTAATGCATCTATGATTTTCTCATGCTCTTCCATAGAAATTATCCATAACACTTTATTTGTAGGTCTTCCGCGATATCGATCTAGTTTTATATTTGTTGCCACCACCAAATGTGAATAATGTATAATTTTTTTTATGCGGTTCATAATCTTCGAATGTAGGTAGACCATTCTTCCTTGCTAGGTATTTTCGTAGCCAAGTGCCAACAACCACAACCGATCCTATTGGAAAATATGAAAACAATCATCATATAAGTTCTCAAATTTTTCTTAATGAGATGAAAAACTTGTTCTAAAATATTGTTTAAGGGGATCAAAAAAATTGTTATCAAAATTTGCTTAAGGGGATGTCTTAGGGGGATCATGGTACCTGTTGGATAATGATAGCCATCATCATCTTCTCGAGGTGATATTAACTTATGTTTACTCTCCACACAACGAGCCAACCAATATTCTATTTGCTCTTCGTTCCCCTCAGGTGCAACAACAACATACACATGTCCTACAAACAAAAATTGATTTAATAACTTGCGCATATCAATATAAAAAATTAGTATTACAAAATAACTTAATAAAGCGAAATTAAATGAAATAAATTGAATTAAATTACCTTCTTGTACAAGGTCTGAAACATGGTCATAGTCTTCAGATGCAAACACTTGATCATTTTCTTCAATAGTTCTTTCATATTGATCATGTGCTTGTGAAGGTTTCAATGATCTTTGTTCCCACTTTTCAACCCATTCTGTATTTTCACATGCTTCCCAATCTCCTAAGATGCAAAACTGGAAAAAACATGCAAGCTCCCTTGTCTAGATAGTCCATGTGCTTGCTGTCGAACTCCTAAACGAATGCCATTTAGTAGATCCACTAATTGTCTCACAGTCAACTCTAGGTACAATGTTATCTTCTTCAACCAACCAAAAGAATCGATGAACTCTAGAGTACTCACTCAAACCAAGTGTAGATAATATTGTATTACACCAATCGACAATCCCACGTGCATCTTTAAATTTTACTGCATCTTCAAATTTTAATTGTTCTCTAGCAAGAATTCTTTTGACACATGCACCAGCTCCATCATGTTCTCCTTTACCATGCCCAGCTTCAAAAAAACTCCATATATGTTGGGCATTAAGTTCTTTGTGAATCCTACTTAACCAATAGAACATTCGAGCATTTTTGAACTGCCCCATACAATTATCTAACCATATGAGGTGTTCTTTCATATGGATTCCTCTTTCTCTTAATTTTTTGTAAAATATACTGAAACAATATTGAACAAACTCTGATGAGTGTAATCGGTTGTCACTCAAATAAAAATGATACTCCCTCAGAACTTTTCTATCATCCTCAGTGCTATTATTTGCATGTCTATAAACAATATGGACAAACATAGCTACTTGCACTGAATTATAATAATGTGATTGAATTTCCTCTTGCGGGGCTAGAGTATAATTTTCTGCAAAATCAACCACTAAAAGTATAGTACCAATTGGAAATGTGTTTCTACATGCGTAAAATTGGTCATTGAGCCATCAAGCATGTTGAGAGTGCATGATATATTTTGGTATTATCTTATTCTTAAATTCACTCATGAATGCATGCACACTAACTTTTTATGTAACTAAATCACAACACTTTCCTATTTTTCCATCTTTTAAAGAATAGTGAACATTCTTAAATCTTTTAACTTCTACTAATTGTTGTCCAAAATCATTATCAACACTTTCATGCATACAAATTCCTAAGAATGAAAGATTTCCACAGTTAATGCATTGTCTAGAAATACAAGAACTTAAATAAAACGATTTACCATTAGATCTTTCACAAAACAAACTTGAAATAAACTCCCTTGTTGCTTCAAGTGGCATATTAATACCACATTCCTATAAAATCATGTTAGTATGCAAGGTACAATGTATATATCAAAAAACATCATAAAAATAATGAAATTGAACATGCATTTTACAACAACAAGATATTTGTTGCTTATTAATTTTTACATACCACGGTTTACATTTTTCAAAAGACCTTTGACTTATTTTAATATTATGGGGTAACACTAAATCACCACAAAATTTTCTATAAAATTCAGTTTGTGTTGTATCTAATAGGTGTTGTGGGTGAGGATCACGAACTTTGGAACCCACCCTTAATTTTAAAACATCTCTAGCATTAGATGAAACCCTAGTATTATCATGCCAATATTTTTCAATCAAAGATTTAATTTCAACATTCAATTTCATATAAGACCTCGGGAGTCGACCACTAAAACTCCAACATTGGTTGATAGGATCATTTTCTATACTTTCTCTTCTTTTTGTCGCTCTTAGCAATGTTTTAGGATGTATTTTTAAAACTTCACTAATATTTCTTACCATTATTTTATTCAAAGTTTCTTTATTAACTATAGTAGTTGTTATAGCTCTTCTTGATGCATTTTATCTTTAGATTGACTATTTTTCCCAATAGATTGAATGGCACTAGCAACATTACACATAGCATGTTTTAATGATTGATCTTTTCTTTTTTGTTTAACAAAAAAGCCTAACCTTTTCATTATTTTCCTCATTTTTTGCATTCTCATCAATTGCATCATTAGTTGACATTGAATTGTAATTTTTTTACGATAAAATAATTTGTTGTATATTTTATTTGCATGTGTTCTTATTTGCCTCCAAGAAATTTGACCAAGAAGATTATCAAAAACACCACTTTCAATTTTTAAAAAAGTATTTTCATTAAATTCAACATCACATTCTAGATTTTCATCTTCATCTTCATTTTCATCTTCAATTTCATTTTCATTTTCATTTTCATTTTCAACTTCAAAACGATTTACATTTTCATCTTCATTTTCATCAACAAAACGGTTTTCATTTTCATTTACATCAACAAAACGGTTTTTGTTTTCATTTTCAATAAGAGGATTATTCTCAATTTCATTTTCAACAAAAGGATCATTCTCACTATCATTTTCAACAAATTCTATAAAAGTTTCATCTCTCTGAATATTATCAATGTCAACATCATTAAGTCCAGCATCTTGTAAAATTTCTACATATGAATTTACAAATTCACTAACATGTGGATTTGAAGACGTACCTAGATTTATGCATATTGAAACATTATCCATAACATTGAGAGAGGGATTTGAAGACATAGTAGGACTTGATTGTATAATAATATTCTTCTCCAAATTGACTTCTTGCAAATTCGCTTCATCTACAACCATGGTCTCCTCTATGTTTGCATCTTCAATAGTTGTGGAATTGGATGCTCCCCCATCATTCATTGATTTAATTCTCATTCTTCTTTCTCTTTGTCTTTGTCTCTCCTTTTCTTTGTTTGCTTCAATTTTTTTAGGAGTCAATGTCTTCCTCCTCTTATTACGAGTTTTATCTCCCATGATTATAAAATTATCAAGCACAAATGAATGTCAATAGTGAAATTCTTCAAAAAATTCAATCCAAATTGGAAGTTCAAGACCTATAAGGACTAAATTCTTCCTCTTGTATTCCTCAAAACAAGTAGAAAACTAGCACAATTCCACTTTAAAACTGATTTCTTCATGTCTCCTTTGAAAAAATAAATTCATATTGCAAGTTGAAGACCTTTTGTTCCCCCTTTGAAAAAATAGGATCTCTCCTTTGAAAAAAATAATCAAAAATGCAAGTCACCACCTGTAAAAATAATGCTTGATGAAAAATAGTCCAATTTTACTGCTCTCGATCATACATGTGAAGTTGTAGACTTCATAGTAAAATTTGATAGTAAATTTAAATAACATGGTTAAAAAGAAACGGGATCCCGATTATAGAACAAGATCCCATTTAGAAAA
>VCHN02004535.1:0-11676 GCA_007115665.2 Sequoiadendron giganteum | reverse complement strand
CCATAGACTGTTTTAGCGCATCCATGAATAAAGTCGCGCATCCATGAAATCATGCATCCCTAGACTGTTTTAGGGCATCCATGAATTTTTTTTCGAATTTCAAAATGTTGAAGAAAAATTGATGCATGCTTGACGATTGTTGCTAGATTAGACAACATATTTTATGCTTTTGAATATCATCAATGTTTTAGATTTGATACATTTGTCTTCATGCTTGAAGAACAAATAGGTTTGATAAATTTGCTTCCATGTGATATGAAAACAAATAGAAATGATAGATTTTATTTCCTAATTAAAAGTCAAATAGAGTCATGATGACTATTAAATTTGTTTCCATGCAGTATGAAAAACAAATTGCTGTGAACTTGTTTGATGTACTGATTGATTGATGATATCCATTGCTGATTGATTTGCATGCTTGCTTGATGATATGATAAAGGAGGGTTTTAACCTCCTCCAGTTTAGGGAGAGATTCCCTTGCACCTGGGAGATGGTTCCCTGATTATCTGAGGATGATTTAGGGGTCATACATCAGTGCAGACTGGATCCTTTGTTGACAATGCCGCGGTATCGGGTCAATAGGGCATTCTTGACTGCTTTAGCAGAGAGGTGGCATAGTGAGCACAACACCTTCCATTTGCCGACAGGGGAGATCACGGTGACTCCAGAGGATGTTTATAGGATTTTGGGTATTCTTGTGGTTGGAGAGCTTGTGATTTATGATCACAAGGAGATTGGAGGGATAGATGCACTTAGACAGGTCTTCCAGGATCCTCATGTCATCGGATATGAGATTCCCTGGAAGGAGATGATGGAGAGCTATGCCCCACTGCCTTCAGTTTTAGTAGGTATGATTGGTGGTTTCCTTTGTCCTGATCATAGGACAAAGGGACTATCAGTCGGGTGGGGTAGGATTCTGGAGGACATGCTTCTCCACCACACTAGATATGCATGGGGGTCATGCATGCTTTCCCATCTGTACCATGATCTTTATCAGGTCATGTACACAGATGGGAAGAGTCTCTCCTACGGGGTGACTCTTTTACAGATATTCACATGGGAGCACTTTGCGATCACATGCCCCATCGTCCGGAGAGATCGACCGCTTGGATTTCCATATGCTTATGCATATACAGGGCCCCTTGTCCAGCCAAGGCTGGGCAAATTAGAGTACTGGCGGTGGGTACTTGATGATTTGGATACGGTCATCTAGTGACCATATGTGGATTGTGACCCATGGCATGCAGATGACATAGACCTATGATATGTGACGAGGCCCAGATACTTGATTGGACACACGCCCTTTATCATTGAGCGATTTTTAGGTTGGAGGGTTCTAAAACAGTTTGGATGGGTATAGATGATGCCACAGGGGATGGAACACTATGCCAGGCATCGGGCAGATGTATCAGAGTGGGGGCTAGTTTTGACCATTAAGGTAGCTAGAGAGGAGTACCTTGAGTTTCAACCGGAGGATTGGACTGTACGGCCAGAGGTCACAGATGTAGGGATGACAAATGACTATGCTGCATACTTCTACACACATCTTTTTCCTCGATTTACCAGTCCAGATGAGCCTGCCCCATTGATGGGAGGTCCAGTTATTCAGGTAGGGCGGCAGCAGCCACAGGGTCAGGGACAGATACAGGCAGAGCAGGTCGCAGATATTGGTGGTGTGGCCATGGATGTGGATGATCAGAGCTCTGAGGATGAGGAGATGGATGAGGAGTCAGATGACTCAGACAGTGGGAGTGATGGGGATGACAGGGGTGGTGGGAGGCAAAGATTATTCTTTGATATTCCCTTTAGTACTAGGCCACGGACATCCAAAGTGGTAGGTCAGGCCAGCACTTCAGCGCCACGCATTACCATTAGAGCTCTGCCATAGTGACAGGTGGATTCCTTACAAGCCGAGGTTCAGACTCTTCAGAGTTAGCTAGCATAAGCATAGGTGACCATCAACCAACTGCAAGGACAGATAACACAGCCACCACCTCCTGACCCACAAATAGCTCAGCTTATGGCCGAGAGGGACAGCTTTAGGGAGTGATGTGTATAAGCTGAGGGGGTAGTCGAGAGACTACTGATATTAGTGGAGAGCACCTCTATTGGAGAGGTTGTAGCAGAGGGATTAGAGACTGCCTAGGAGGTCGAATACTACCGGATGCAATATTTTGAGGCAGTGCCACCTAAGCGGCGGATAACTTTTACTCAGTCAGGTACTCGAACTCGAACTCACTCACGTAGCCACTCTAGGAGTGCGACCAAGAGTGTGGGTTAGCCTGTTAGACGAGAGATCAGAGCCTCTAGGAGCAGAGATCCATCGAGGCCTACTACCTCTGGAGGCAGCAGCAGTCATGATCCACGACTGGATGCTCCTCAGTGATGAGCATTTTTGTACACATTTATGGCATTGTATGATATATCTTTTTGAAACATTTGATATCCTTGTATTCTTGAACATTTGTTTTGATGAGATCTATGATATGCAGTGGTGATTTGATTATGCATGTGTTATGGATGATTTATGCATATGTTTATGAATGCATGTTTTTAATTTTAGATGCTATGTTGTAATGATCTTCATGATGTATGATGATGCAAATGCAAGATGTGTTGTGATGAAATGATTCTTAATATGATGATATAGGATGAAATCTAAAAATGATTTTTCTTTTATAATGTATGCAGTGAATGCGAAATGTAAGATGTGATGGTAAATACAAATGATGTATGTAATGAACGTATGATGCAGGATGTAAATGTTTTACATGAGATGAATGAATATGATTTATGATGATGTAATATGTGATGATAATAATGATGATGTAATGCATGTATGATATGAAATGAAAATGATCATGATAACCTAAGTGATGATGCGAAATGAAATGAATGCAATTTTATTTATGAATGTGCATGAAATATGTGAATGTATATGATGATGAATGATTAATGGATGATTAAAATATCAATCATTCATACGATGTGTAGTGATAAATAATGATAAGATGATAATAATAATGAGATAAAATGAAATGATGATATAAGAATGCAAATTCAATGATAATGGAAAATGATGTGAAATGCATGAAAATGAGATGTAACAAATGTCCAGTCATACTCCATTATTGTGAAAAGATATTTAAAGATGTGGTCAACCTTAAAAAATCTATTTTTTAAAAAGAACCTCTAAATGCAAATGAATTATGTAGTCCTAATAATGAATTATGCAACCCTAAATGCAATAATGAATCATTCTCCTTGTTGCCCTTTCCTGCTGTGTTTAGTTGTCATCATTGAGCCTTTTGATATGTTGAAAGTTAGTACAAGCATCAAAGGGTATGTTAGCACCAATGATGACCTGAGTACTACTTTATAAATGTTTGATGTAGCGAGTTAATACAAGCATCAAGGTATAATTTGAACCAAGATGACCTAGTATTGCTTGCATAAACAAACAAAAGTTAACCATTTTCCTATGCAAATTCTGAAATGTCATCAATGATTCTTTGTAAATCATGTCCCACGACCAATTTGCATCATACTAATGATTAACTTGCAGAGAGCAAGCAAAGAAAAATCATACTTCTTCCTTGTGATTCTAGTTCAATACATCATTGAACCACTCCAAAGATATGATGTCATCAAATATCAAAACAACACTATGCAACTTATGCTTTTAAGTTTGTCATTCATTTTATTCAGATTAAGATCATCCAATTTGCTTTAAATTATCTACCACAATAGTCATGTAGACTCAGTTGAAAATATTTAATTGGACAAGACTTGTTGTTTTCGATACCCTGATACTAGGCACACGCTGCCAACTACTTGCTATAAAAGCGAACTGTCCCCTAGTGACCTTGTACTCTTGTTAGACACAGCCATTGTGATGGATAAACCTCAAATCATCAAGCCATGATGAGATCCTTGTCATTCCAAGGAGATGATGCAATGCGAATGCGATGGTGAGGTGTGTGTGTGATGCTGATGAAAATGATGCATATGCAGAATGAATCCTAAAAGATGAGAGAGCCAAAATAAAATGACAAACAATGCCTGTTTGCCAGGTTTTCACCGTTTGTTTTTATTGCACTTTTTCCTAATTTTATGATTTTTTTGCTATTACCAAGATGCCTATTTGCTAGCTTTTCATCAAGGCAATGTTTTTTCTTTTCAGGACTTTTTGTATTGTTTTTGATTTTTTTAGGTGTAGAACCTCTTCAGATGAATGTTGTTGACTGGATCTTCAAATAGGCCCCCTTCTGCTATTGACAATTGATATACCCTCGATCTGTATACTGTAATGATAATAAACAGGCCCAACCAATTTGCTTCAAACTTGCCTTTCTTTTCCCGATCTTGTTGATTTTGAGGGTTTTCTCTGAGAACCAAATCGCCCACTTGAAAATTTTGTGGTTTGACTCTATGATTATAGCTGCGGGACATGATTTGTTGATATCCCTTCAAATGATTAACCGCAATTTGATGCCATTCATCAAGTAATCTTGATACTCTGTAGTCTTCGTCATTAATTATCCCTTTGAGTGATACTCGAAGTGAAGGAATCTCAACTTCTAGTGGTAGAATAGCCTCTGCTCCATAGACCAACGCATAATGAGTAGCTCCTGTCGGTGTGTGAATGCTTGTTTTGTAAGCCCATAATGCTAGATTTAATTGGACATGCCAATCACGACCTACTTCATTCACTATTTCTTCAAAATATTTAAAATTGTTTTGTTTGAAGCTTCAGCTTGACCATTCCCTTATGGATAGTAAGGTGTAGAGAACCTGTGTTGGATGTGAAATCTTTCACATAATTCATCAACATCCTAATTTTTAAAAGGTCTTCCATTGTCTGTGATAATGGAGTTGGGAATACCATATCTACAAATGATATAGTTCAAAATGAATGAAGAAATTTGTTTACCAGTAACAGTTGTCAGGGGTACAACTTCAATCCATTTAGTGAAATACTCAGTGGTTATAATGATAAATTTATGTCCATTTGAAGATGATGGATGTATCTCACCAACCAAATCCAATCCCCACTTAGCAAAAGGCCATGTTGTGATGAAGGGTTGTAATTCCTAAGCAGGAGCGTGAATGAGATTCCCATGAATCTAACATTTTGCACATTTCTTCACAAAGGCAAATGATTCTTTCTCCATGGTCGGCCAGTAGTATCCTAATCTTACAAGTTTCTTTGCTAAGGTTAGTCCACTTGAATGTGTCCCACAAATTCTACCATGGACCTCTTGTAAGGCTTTTTCTAATTCATCACGTTCAAGACATCTAAGGAGGGTACCATCTAGATGATTCCGGTATAAGACGTCAGCA
Source organism: Sequoiadendron giganteum (assembly GCA_007115665.2). Classification (NCBI taxonomy): domain Eukaryota; kingdom Viridiplantae; phylum Streptophyta; class Pinopsida; order Cupressales; family Cupressaceae; genus Sequoiadendron; species Sequoiadendron giganteum. Next base: position 6,333 of record VCHN02004535.1, on the reverse strand, counting down.
ATTAATGTGTAACGGGATGATTGACGAATGAAATTCCATTTTTGATTCCTAGACAAGCCTAAGGGTAAAGTAGTATCTTTTAGGTAAGTGTAAATTTGGCCATATAAGGAAGAGTTAGAACTCATAAGATGGAAAATGATTTGCATTTCAGGATTGTCATGGGTGGGGGAAAACAATTGTTCCACTAGGAAATCATACTATCTTTGATTATCTGACAATTGGAGTAGGGAGGCGATTGTAGCCATAGCGTCTATTGCTTTAGTATCAATGTGTGGAATCTGCATGAACTTGATGTTAACAAAGTATTTCTTGAGCTCTTCCACCATTCTTTTGTAGGGTATCAACTTGTCATCTTTAGTGTGATATTCATCATTGATTTGATTTATAACAAGTTGTGAATCACCAAAAATTTGAAGTTCTACGATTTTCCAATCTACTGCAATTTTCATGTTGATTATCAATGCCTCATACTCAACTATGTTGTTTGTGCAAGGAAACATTAGCCGATAAGATTTTGGGATCGTATGTCCTTGAGGTGTAATAAAAATAATTCCTACTCCTGAACCATGTTGAGTATAAGAACCATTAAAGTAGAGTGACCATGACTATTGGATATCTGCTGCAAAAATATCGACATCAAGAAAATCAGCATGTATTGGGTGTTCTGCTAGCATTGGTGCTTCTGCTAGTTGATCTGCAATTACTTGTCCCTTTATAGATTTTTGATCCATATACTGAATATCAAACTTGCTTAAGATCATAACCCATTTAGCTAACCTACCAGTTAAGGTTGCCTTACTTAGAAGATACTTGAGTGGGTCAATCTTAGCCACTAGCTTCACTATATGAGTTAGCATGTAGTGTCATAATTTTTGAGAAGTAAACACTACTGCTAAACAAGCTTTTTCAATGAAAGTATAATTTAGCTTGTGACTTGTTAGGGTTTGGCTGATGTAATAAATGGCTTGTTCTTTTCCTGAGTTGTCTTCTTGTTCCAATAATGCTCCTAAAGATACCTCTATGGCAGCAATATATAATATGAGAGGTGCGCCTTGTACTAGTGGAATCAACACTGGTGGATTCATGAGATACTACTTTATTTGATCAAATGCTGCTTCGCATTTGTACTCCCATTTGAATGGAACATTCTTATGCAAGAGATGTGTAAATGGAAAACTTTTATTTGCCAATTGAGCAATGAATCTTTGAATGGATTGTAACCATCCTTGTAAAGAGCGCAGTTGACTAATGTTCTTCGGTGGTGGCATATCAAGAATTTCTTGTACCCTAGCTGGATCCACCTCAATTCCCTTTTTTAATACAATGTAACCTAATAGCTTTCCAGATTTCACTCCAAAGACACATTTCTTTGGATTAAGTCTTACTTTGAATTGTTCCATTCTTTTGAAAATTTTAGATAAGATATCGATGTGTCCTTCTCTAGTGTTAGACTTGGCAAGAAGATCATCAACATAATCCTCCATGAATTTATGCATCATATCATGAAAAATTGTTGTCATTGCTCGTTGGTATGTAGCTCCTGCATTTTTCAATCCAAATAGCATTATGTTCCAGCAATAGGTACCCCAAGGACATGTAAATGTCATTTTATCCTGGTCTTCTGGTGCAATCTTTATCTAGTTGTATCCTAAAAATCCATCCATCAATGAGTACATTGCATGTCCAGCAGTTAAATCGACAATCATATCAATGTTTGGTAAGGGAAAGTCATCTTTAGGACATGCTTTGTTCAAATCCTTGAAATCTGTGCAAATTATAATCCTTCCGTCTGGCTTCGAAACAGGCACGATATTGGAGATCCACTCTGCATAGTCCATGGACTGAATGAATCCAATGTCTAAAAGTTTCTTTAATTCCACTTTAACCAACAACGTCACATGTGGATGCATTTTTCTGAGTTTCTATTTTATAGGTTTTGCCCTCGGTGTAATAGATAAATGATGCATGATGAGATCTAGATCCAATCCAGGCATATCTGCATAGGACCATGTGAAATTGATTTGATTACCTTTGAGGAATTCTGTGAATCTAGGTACTTCTTCATTTTTCAGAGATGCAGCTAATTGCAAAACTTTGGGCTTTTCTGTAGTATGTATATTGAGTGCCTCTGTTGGTTCAATTAGAATGGAAGATCTTTCCTGATAATACTTCAGAAGAGTGTCAAGTTTCCCATCCTCTGGCGCCTTTGAAAGGTTTTCACCATTGGATACGCTTTTTATTTTTCTCTTTTCTTGATCTAACACTACCTTTGTTAGGTTTTCACTGTTAGATCTTTCTTTCATTTTTCTTTTTTCTTGACCTAATACTGCCTTTGTTAGGTTTTCACCATTAGGTCTTTCTTTCATTTTATTTATTTCATAGCTGTGAAACTTGGCACTTTCCTATTGAAAACCCTGATCTTGTGATTCCCTGGTGGAACTTATTTCGGACTGGGATGAACAAAGAAAGTTTATTATGGTTTCATCATTTGGAAAAGTTGGAACATCAATGGGTGCAACTTGTTCCCAATCAATGAGTTCAGGTTGAACCAAAGGTAATGGATCATTAGGATGGGTAAGGTCATTGGCTATGAGGGTCATGATGTTATTGTCAATGTTATTATAGGGGATATCTAAGATGGTATCCTCCTCAAAAGGATCTATCTCACTTTGAATCGAATTGGTCTCACTAGAGTCATGATCACTTTGTAGGATATAATAAAGTGGAGGTCTCAAGCTTTCTCCTTGTAAGAATGTAGGTGAGAATTTATGTAAGACATCCACCTGTTTATCTCTCTAGAATTTATCATCATAGATGGTGTCCCATTCATATTCATTGGAGTCAGTGTCAGAATCATTTTCTTCAATCCGTAGAATGGTTTCAGATAATTCCTCATTTGATGGTATGTGTGCTACTTCTTCCTTAATATCTTCAACATATCCTAACCCAGTCTTATCCTTTGGGTGCATTGTTTTTAATTGGACAATTTCAACAATAGCCTCTTTCCTTTTACCTAGAGGGCTAGTCCCTTCATAACCCATCTGTTGCATGATAGCGTAACCCTTTCCATATTGTTTTGTGGGTAACTTGATATGCTGTATGGATTCTTCTTCATCTTTATAGAGCCAATCAAGAATAGCTCTGTCTTCTCCTTCAGTTTCTTTGATAAACATCCCATTAAATTTAGTGATAGGAGTTGAGGTTGAGGCTAAAACTGCTATAGCCTATTGTGTAGATGTTGAGGGTTGACAATGAGATCTTGGAGATAGGGGTAGATTAGAAAGAGATAATGAATATTCTCCTACCCCATTATCTTTCAATTTTAATTTGGTGCCAAAATTGCTTATCATTTCTTGCACTTGTTCTTTGTTTTTGGAGGTAGAGATAGCCAAAGCCTCTCTATTATGTGGGATGAATGTATCCTGAGTTGCTCTTAGGTTAGAAAAAGTTTGACTACTATTGTGATCAGCGGGTATTGTTACTTCTTGTCCATCATATGGAAACTTCAAACATTGATGATAAGTAGATGGAACAGCTTGCATGTCATGAATCCATGGATGACCCATTAGTATGTTATAAGTTAGATCTCGATCGAGAACCTGACAAAAAGTATTCTTCACAACAAGTCCCACTCTGATTGGTAGCATGATGAGACCTTTGGAAGTCCTTTTCTCATCATCATAGGCTTTGATTGTAATTTTCCTCTGCAGGTCTATGGAATCTGCTGAATACCCTAAACCTAGGACCAATTTTAAAGTACAAATGTTTAATCCGGCTCCTCCATCTATAAGAACACGTCTAATGCGGGCTTTGTGAACCATGACTTCTAAATAGAGTGATGAATTATGTGGATGCGTTATGGATGAATCATCTCTTTCAGAAAAAGATAAACATGTGTTGGAGGACAAGTGTCCCACCATGGCTTGAAATTTATCGGTATCTAGATCAGGAGATACGATTGTATCGATGAGAGCCTTTTCTAGAATGTCATTATGTGCAGGTGATAACTTTAAAAGCTCCAAGATAGAAATTTGGGCTGATGTTTTTCGTAATTGCTCAACCAAATTGTATTGACTTGGAGGGGGAATTGCTGCTTTAGATGAGCCACCTCTGATAATGATCTTGGCTTATCCCCTTGTTGTAACATTGACCTCTTGATATTTTGGCTTACCTTTGATTCAGATAGCATTGATTTGAGGGTCATCAATATAGATATGATTGATAATAATGTCCTCGATGTTATTAACATTCTTGCCCTTGTCACTCAAGGATTCCCCTTTGTGATAATTAGGGAGTAGATTCTTGAATGCTTGATGATCATTATTGACATTATGTCCCTCAACTATGATGGTATGGTTATCAATCAAATATTGAACAATATTCTTTAACCCTAGGAAAATTTTTGTCTTATGACCTTTGCACCTATGATAATCACAAAAGTGTGAGTCATTCCATGATGGTGGTTTAACTCAAGGTTCATAGTCTCTTTGTGGTGGCAATGTAATAGCATTTTGATTCAATAATTCATTGAGAATGGATTCCAAATATTTTCCCAAGGGAGTGAAACTCCGTCGATTCAAAAAATACGATGATCTAGGTGCATTTGAATTTTGATTATTGCCAAAATTATTTCCACAAGCATTACTCATGTTTCATTGATTAGAAACATTGCCTTGGGTGTTAGAATTTCTAGTATTATTGTTACATTGAACACCTGACACATTGAGTACGGTGGGCTTTGTATTCACATTGTTAGCACCTACTACCCCATCATTCACAATATTTTTATTTTGAGTCCAAAATCGTGACTTGTCATTGTTGTTATTATGGTTGTTGTTGTTGTCGTTGTATGAATTTGAACCCTCTTTATCAATTTTTAGAACTCCACGCTTGATCAATGCACCTTCAATGGTAATTGCATTTTCAATCAATTTTTCAAATCATGGAGGACAATGAAGGTTTAGTCTATAACTCATTTCTTGATTAAGACTATCGATGAAGATCTCCATCTTTTCCTTTTCAGGAACAAGACGAGAGTATCTAGCAAACATTCTTCTCCATCTTTACAAAAATGTAGTGAAAGATTCCCCTACTTTTTGTTTTATCTTACAAAGATCAAGCATGGTTAACTGGTGTTGAATGTTGTAAGAGTATTGTGATATGAACTTATTTATCAACTCTTCATAGGTTTTGATGGGGGGAGTGATCTTTGAAAGCCACTCCATGGATTGTCCACCCAAACTTCGTGGAAACAATCGCATTAGGTAGGTATCATTATGAGAAAATTCTAGGCTCATATTTCGAAAATCCCTTACATGCTCAATGGGGTTAGTTTTCCCATTATAGCTATCAAACTTTGGGATTTCACAATGTTTCAGAAAAGGAATCATTCAAAGATTTCTATCAAATGGATAAGGACATATTTCCTCCAAAACATATTTCTTTATTGTTCCCCCTTGCATTTCTTTTATTTTCCCTTGTAGTTCCTTGACCCATTGAGTAAGGGCACTAAAATCATCAAGAGGGATTTTAGGACTTTCTTCAATCCTCTTTGTGTCAAAATCAACCGGTAACTTAGCTCCTTGCATAGCTAAAGTAAGGAAATATCTTTCATTGTTTTGTTCCATCATCTTTTCCATTAAAGTATGGAATTGGGGATCTTGTTCGGCTTCTTGGAGCTTTTCTTCTGTTATTTCTTCCATATTTGAATTACACCAGGGAACCTCTTCCCTCTCAATATTATCACCCATTTTACTTACTACGCTTTCATCTTCTTCCAAATTATTTTGAGATCTTATGACAACAGGCATAAGCTTTATTCAAACTCTACTAACTTTGATCAAAGGAATGAAGTAGTGCAATGGTGATGAAAGTCAAGATAGAATGAAGATTCTATGACTTAAAAGATTTTTAATCTTTAGCTCGTGATTCCCTGATTGAAAGGATGAAAATCTTGTTTATGGAAATTAAACCAAAGATCAAAGATAAAGATGATTTTGCACTTTGTGAAGTTTGATCTTAGCTTTGTAGAAAGCTGAATTTGATGAATGCCTAATGTGTTTTGAGTTCTCTATTGCAGAAATTGATTTGGATGAGTAGCGTATGTGATTATCGGTTGGGGGATATAAGAAGAATGAATATGTCGACTATGGTTATGCCTTTGAGAAAGGACTCTTCTAATTTTTCTTTCTAAAGAATTTTTAACAAAAGTTGTAGACTTCCAAACTCTAAGCATGGGAAAGACTAAACTGAAAAGACCTTGATTTCTGAAAGCCAGAAAAATCACCTAGACACGACAAACAGATGCACCGAAACAGAGCACAGATGCACCGA
>VCHN02002350.1:0-17572 GCA_007115665.2 Sequoiadendron giganteum | reverse complement strand
ACATTGTTTGTATAGACTAGCATCCTCATAGAATAACATATACCATTTACTCCAAGCAAATTAATAAAACTAAATCAAACATGCAATAGAGAAAATGAAATACAACCTATTCTATGATGGATTGGTGCCCTCCATGAAGATGTGAGAGAGCCCTTTCCCAACCATTTTCCAAGCTAAATGAGATAGACAATGAGTTGCTATGAGCTCAAGTTGCCTATAGTTTAGATGCATTCAAAATGTGTTGTTGAAATGAGAGAAAATGGCTTGCATTTATAGGAGAAGTTGATAGAAGAGAGGCCAAAATTAGGCAATGTGGGACTAAATCCCATCCAATAGGATAGAGACATTTGTCATAATGGGATTGGTCAAAGCTTGTGCAAGTTTTGGCCAATGTGCCCATTCAAATTTGAAAAATGTCAATAAATGCATGTTGTTGAGGGTTTTGGGGGGAATAATCTTTGTCCAAAAAAGTCAAAGATGAGAGTTATTGAGGGAAAATAAGTCTTTTTTAATAAATCAATAAATTGATTTATTGATGCAAGTGGGTGAATCTAGAAGATTCTTGTAGTTAGTATTAAATTAATCATGATTTGATTAATCTAATAGGTGATCAATGTGATATGACATTTGATTTTAGAATTTTGCATTTATTTTAAAATTAAATGAGAGGAAATGAGATTTGATCATTTAATTTAATATTGGTGACTAAATTAATAGACCTTAGGAGATTTATGATTTAATTAAATAAAACTTGATTTATTTAATTAAAAGATGAATATTGACAATAATGTCAAATCTGCATGTCTACATTTTTCCCCTCTTTGAAGCAATGTACTCATTGCATTGCTTCAAAGAATGATGTTGCCGACATCAAAATTAAAATTTTTGATTTTTGGGGCACCCTAGCGAAAAGAAATACGCTAGTAAATTGCCCCCTTGAGAGATCGAGCAAAAAGATTGAGGTGGATCTCACGACAAAGAGGTTCAAAATGAATGTATGGATGGTTAGATGATATGATCTATATAATAATGATGATGAAAATGAGATGTTTGGAAGATGCTTAAAACAACAAATCTATATTATTTTAAGCATGTTAAATGATTCTGCAATGCATGTGAGATGGATGAGATGGATGATGTTGTGCTATGATGATATTGAAATGATTACGAAAGATGCAAGATGGATGCAGGATGGATGCATTGTTAGCACGAAAGAAGGTAGAAGAATGAGAGGGATCAACCCTTAAATTCAAGAAGATGAAGAAGTCCAACAAGTCCCCTAGTCATCGAGACTTTATTGGACATGATGATGAATGATGATGATGTATTGCTTATCCAAGGATGGGAAAAGAGCATACCTTTCTTTATGTTTGATAACACACGTAGGTGTGATGCATCAAGGTATTATGAACCAAGATGGCATTGCGCCTAGTGTGATGGACTTTGACTCGACAATCAGATAGGAGTACTCTTGTTCACACTTGACAAACATAACCTTATTCAGAATGCAGTTCAGAAATTCCAGACATCTCGGGCCAAAACATAAGAAGGCAAGCCTTCTTATGTGGTCAAAAAGATACCTAAAACATCCTTCCTACAAACAAAACAAAGTATGCATGACGAAGTTATTTTACAAGAATATCCAACAAGCACAGCAGATAAAAAGATAATGATCATTGCCCCATTCCTTTCTCTCTAAACCTGTTTTGTTTAGGCATCATCGAGAGGTCCTTGGAATGAGCGCAAAATAAGATAAGTCAAAAAGACCAAAATAAAGTAAACAAACAAGTTGATGTTCTTCGTATCGTTTGCCAAGGCTAAACTACTGTGGGGTACCTGATGCTTATGTCCATCGTAGGAAAGCTTCATCCTAGGACATGTAGTGATTAGGGTTTTGGTGAGATTGATTGCGTGATAAGCTATTGATACTCTGAGTTGACCAACTTGCTGACTTACTGACTTAGACTTGAGACTTTGATGATTAAGGGGTTCACTTTGGAACCTGCTAAACTTGCTTCTGACTAACTCACCAAAGGGTGAAAGCGACGATGATTTTATTATGAGTGATGACAATCACGGGTGAAAGCAAGATGAAATGGATGCACCATTTTGGTTTTTTCAAATGTTTTGAGGCTATTTTTGGAATTTTGAGATGTTTTACAAATGTTTTTGGTATTTTCAAGATTTTCCAATGTTTTTGGTATTTTCAAGATTTTACAACAAACAGACTATCTTAAAGACCTATCCTAGGGGTCTCGGGAGCTCATCCATAGATTAGCCTTGCCTACGTTATATACGCAGAGACCACGTAGTTCGACTGGTGGTGGACTGACTTGATGATAATGTGGATAAATGGATTGCCATTTTATTGCCTAAAGGACTAACTTAAGATGCAGACTAGATGGGCAAACGGATTGCCAATGCGACAGACGCCTAAAGGACTGACCTAACCGTCTCGGGGGATGATCAAAGATCAACCTTGCCTACGTTCAAGCTCAGAGACGACGTAGTTCGACAAGGTGACTCTATTTTTGATTTTTTGACTTTTGACATGTTTTTGGATTTTCTGATGAATTTTGCTAGATGTTTTTGAAATTTTTGATGGATTTTTTGAATGTTTTTGAATTTTTTGATGAGTTTTTCTAAATGTTTTTGGCTTTTCGCATGATTTTGATGATTCGGATATGGACATGATATGATATCAGTGCTTTGTTTTGGGATTTTGTTGAAAACCAAGCTTTAATGTTGATCAATCGGACTGATGGATTGATAGTTTGACTAAGTGTGTTAAGTCAAACAAAAGTGATAATGCACTTGTAAGTTCCAGGAAGTTGTGTTATCCCAGAGTAAACTCATACAAAAAGGATAATTTGGCTAGGTGTGTTAAGCCAAACAAGGTGATTATGGTTTTGATAATTTGGCTAAGTGTGTTAAGCCAAACAGAGTGATGATAATGAACTTGTAGACCCAAGGAAGTTGTGTTATCCTAGAGTAAACTCGTTCACAAGATGATAGTTTGACTAAGTGTGTTAAGTCAAACAAGGCGATAATGGATTAGATTCGATTGATCAAGATTGATGAAGCTTGATTTGGAAGAAAATTGTTTTGATGATTTTGATGCGACACTGATGTGTGCATTAGATGCGACTGATATTGATTGTTCAAATTTGATGATTGACGAACGATAAAGCTTGATGAAGAACGTCTTCTTGTCAAAATATGCCATGGGCTAGTGACTTGGATTTATTGGTTCACAAATGCCTTAACCAATTTGATTTCATGTTTTCCAATGTTCGGATCACCACAGAAGTGTGAAGATATAGATCAAGATTTATTCACGAAGCAAGATGTAACTATCTGCCCCCAGTGTCTAGCAATGTTTGAACGACCATGGATGGATTCTTGGATATAAATGGATATGGATTATCTTGCGATAAGATAAGGGTGTTCGAACAGAGGAATGCTCACTCAGATAATGCTTCAAAGCTCAGATAATGTTGGATAGGATGGGACCCATGTCAAGATGTCTACCATAAGCAACTGTAAAGTGTGCACCAAAATTTTCCAAGATCAAGATAAATTGGAGTATGGATGCAGATGGAAAATGGATTGGATAAACAGTTCATGGATGAACGGATGATATGGATGGAATGTCAGGTTTATTATGGATGCGATAAGATGCTTTCTCCTGAACTGGCGCACATAGATGCTCGATTCTACACATGATGCCTGTTTGCTAGGTTTTCATCATGGTACCTGCCCAAAGCGCCATCAAAATGGTTTTCGCTAGAGGATGATTTTTTTCTTTACTGTTTTCAATCCTTTTTTTGATTTTTTTTTTTGGATTTTTGTATATTTTGATTTTTTTGTTGTCACCAAGACGCCTATTTGCTAGGTTTTCATCAAGGTGACCATTTTTTCAAGACATTTTTCTGATTGTTTTTGTATTTTCTGAGAGATTTTAAGTTGATGCTGAACCACCTGGTGGTGCCGATGTAGATGCTTTTGTCATAACATGCCATCGGTATCCTGCTTGCAGAAGTTGCCTTGCCAAGATACGTGCACTTGAATGCAACTTTTGAGATTCTTGATCTGCATTGCTGATACCGGAGTTAACTTTGTCTTTGTGCACCCATCGCGATAGAGTGCCTTTTGAATCCTTATGATGAAGGGTTGCCGCCAATACATGGTCAATGTGAGAATTGGATATTATGCGTGGAGGCATGGACGGAGTGTGTTTAGGGATAAAAGATGGATTAGTCGATAGTTTGGAGCCTTTGACTCTCCAAACTTGGGAAGATGAGTAGTAATGGGTGGATACAGAAGTGTACATGGAATTGGGACCAGCTGCTTGATACACTTTGTATGTTGCTTTAGAAGCATGTTTTCACTTTTCTGGACATCTTTGATGGATACTTTTCCCTTTTTGATTTTGCCCCATAGTTTCTTTAACTAATGGAGTTTGATAGGGATAATTATTCTTTGTATTCTTTGGTATCCACTTGTATTTTATTTGTCCTTCGTGCTTCATCATTTGATTCGAATCTTTCTTTTGACGTTGGTCTCAATTTGTGGATGGGGTGATGGGTGGATGAAGATTCATGATGTGGTAGGTTGTAGTATTGGCATTAGTTTCATCATAAGGATTCTTCGTGCTCCCTATGTTGATGTTTGCTCGAGACGAAGTTGCCCCCAGTATGGTGATAGTATTACTGATATGTTGAGATCCCTTGATTGTTGAATAACCAAGGCCTTGACGCTTAGGATTTCCAAAAATCTGCACTAGTTCTAGGATACCCTGTTCCTGTAGGCCTAGTCCTCTGCCTTGATACTTCATTTGTTGAAACATTTTATTTGCAAAAGGATATGATTTCCCTTGGAAACAAGGTGTTGCTCCTTCTCTGCTCTATCGTGGATCTTCAAAATTGTTAGCTTCTTTATTGATAAGATGATTTTCCCTTACAAAGGTAAGTGATCCAACTTTATAAGTGATATGATCCTCCACATGTGGGATGACTTTCTGATTGATATCTTTGGTTTGATCTTGTGAGATATCAAATTGTAGTGCTTCTTCAAGAAGTGTTGATGCTTCACTGTCTACACAAAAGTCTTCCTCATGACTCACTTCATAGGATGTTTCTGATTCATGACTTATGTACAAGCCTTCTTCATGATCCATTTCTGATATGTCTCTGCATTTCTCTACATCTTGATCATGTGTACAAATTTTAAGAGTAGGAGACTCTTGTTCCTCAGTAAGAGTATGCGACTCTTGTTTTGAATGAAGATCATCTACAAGTCCATCCAAAGAAAGCATCTCATGGGTAGATGGAAGAGTATGTGCTATGCGGATATGGTCATCATTTGCAACATCTTGTATAGATAGGAGAGTGTCCATTATATCGTTGTAGTAGCTTGGAGATACAAATTCTCGATCTTGAGTGATTTTGGAATTGCTTTCAACATGCTTTGGGTCAAGTTCTTTACATGGGTCAATTTCAAAGGATGGATTTCTTTCTTGGATATCTTCATTAGGAAGTGGCTCAATATTCTCTTGAACTTTGAGTGGATTTGGATCAAGTTTTGAGCTAGGGATTCCTTCAATATCTGCAACCATGAGGTCAAAGGATGTCAATATGTTGTTGGAAGGGCCATTGCTAGACCTTGATGGAAGATTTTGATCATACTTTGGAATAAGTTCTTGAAATATGTCCTCTGACTCGTTAGGTGATGTAGAGACATTTTCAACACGATCATTGGTGGATGGATCGTAGATTATGTCAATGGGATCAAATAATTGTAACACATCTTGAAATAGATCACTAAAAAGTGGCTCTTGATGAATGTTGAGTTGATCACTAGATGGGGTAGAAGCATCTTCAAGATCTTGAACATTGTTATCAACAATTGTGGAAGAGAGATTACCAATGTCTTCAACCATATGATCAAGTGATGTTGATATTTCTTGAATTTGATCATTGTTGGGCATCATTGGTGAGTTTTGATCATAATTGAAAAGTAGCTCTTGGTGTATGTTGATTTGATCATTGGTCAAGGTTGAAACATCTTCAAAGTGCTTATTGATAGATTGATCTTGATTTTTGATTTCAACAATTGTGGTGGGAATCTGTTGCAAGATTTGTTGGGTGAGTAATGCCCGTGTTTGTTGTTGAGCCAACAATGCTTGTTGTTGGTCATGTTGTTTTTGTGCCAACAAAGCTTTTTGTCGGGCTCTTTGTTGTGCTACTTCTTCTTGGATTGCTTGCAATAGTGCGTAGAATTCTGCTTGCGCTTGTGCTTCTTGGGCTACTTGAGCCGCTTGTGCTTGCTGAGCAACTAGCTGTGTAGCTTGTTGGGCTTGGAGTGCCTTTTTGCGGGAAGCTTCTTGTGCAGCTTGCAACATGATGGAGAATGAATTGGTCATGTTGTGCTTTGGCGGTGGTGGCGGTGGCGGTGGAATGGGAATGGTGTTGATTGTTGGGGTTGCTTGGATGGTTTCCATCTGTTGTTGCGATATCGATGGCAAAATGGGATGATTTGGTATGATGTTTTGATTTGGCATGATAGATTGAAATTGAATATTGTTGTGGTTGGGAATCATATTGCTTTGATTTAGGTAACTTTGATTTTGCATGGTGTTACCTTGACTTGAATCAACATATGGAGTTGCCAATATATTGCTAGGATTTTGAACAACATTAGGGGGATTTGCAAACATGTTGACCCCAAAGTTTACCAAGTGTGGATTTGAAATGGTCATGTTTGGTAAAGTTGCACTTGGTATGTATGGATTTGGTGGGATAATGTTGTTTGGAAAACTCATGCATTGAGGTTTGGTTGATAGATTTGCAGATTTGGACTTGGATTTAAATCTATCATTGGGAAAGGTGTTCCAAAATTTGGATTGGGTATGCTCATATTTGTTGTACCATTGATGTTTGTATGAGATAATGCTCCCATGTATGCATTGTACAAGCTTTGAAAATCAAATGGTATTGCAAGGCTTGGATAGTTTGGTTGAATCGAATTGCTCATGATGGATGGATCAAATTTATATTCCATGTCCCTCTTGTGTTGAGATCGAGTTTGAACCATAAAATGAAGATCAATTTTCAAGAATGTAAGAGATGAACCTCTAATTCTTTAGATCGGTCTACAACCTTAGGTTCAAAGAAGTGAAGAACTAGGATAATTGAAGGATCAAAGCGATGATGAGGATGAGATAATCAAAAAATGTGTGATACAGATGAATGGAACTCTTAAAGAAACTTTGAAGGAAATGCTAAACTTTTTAGGACTTTGATTAATCGTGATTGGATTGATGGTTTGACTAGATGTGTTAAGTCAAACAAGATGAACTCGTAAACCCTAGGAAGTTGTTTTATCCAAGAGAGAACTTGTGTATAGGATGATGGTTTGACTAGCTGTGTTAAGTCAAACAAAGTGATTTGATTTCGCTTAGAAGTTTAGCATAAGAGATGTTTACAAAGTTTCCAAGAGTTGTTGGTGAGGTGATTTTTGACTGATTTAATGGTTGAGAGATGGATGAAAGTGATTGAATTGATCCTAGACTTGACCTAGAATAACACTTCTGCTTTAAAAAATCTCGATGTTGAAGGACACGCTATATTTCCTATGAGAGGAAAGTAAACCTTTCAAACAATTCAGGATCTCAAGACGCTCCTCACTAGCTTTCACACTAAGCTTTTTGAACTTCGATTTTGGGATTTTGATCATGTTAGAAAACACATGTGTAATCAAATTTGTCTTTTATCTTGGTTAAATGAGGTTCTTTTTATCCAAGACACTTGCTTGCTTAGGTTTTCAAACTATATGTCTAATGTCCCATTCTCTTTCTCATCCCACAATGTCCTTTGTGTGGAAATCGAGGAAAATAGGGCAAAAGTTCCTTATGTTTATCCTTATTGGAAACAAATGATGGTAGAATTTGCACACTTAGAAACCTCTAGGAATGTGATTCCTAGGGAAAGCAAGAGTGGGCAAGTTCGTCAATAGGTATTTGTTCCCCACAAGGTGTTTGAAATTTCAAGGTTTTTGTGTATGTTTGTTTTCCAAATGTTTTCAAGATCAAGCAATGTGTTTTTCCAAGCACTTTCACACTCCTAGGTTGATGAGACAATACCTTGTTGGGTTCCCACTTGGATAAATCCAGCTGCGCATATCTTGTGCGAATGGCTAAATGCTTGACCACACTGGCTCCCCTCCACGACACTCACTTATTCGGGTCAGCCAAGCATTAGTACACATGAATCTCCCATGGCATACTTTCCATTTCCACAACAAGACCACATGTTACGTGGGGCGGCTTCAGAGGACATGACCTCTTGCACCAACAAGATAGACAAGGTTTTGGCCAATTTCTAAACAAGGGGTTCTAATTCGGGCATTCCGTTCGTGGGGGATTATCCAACGTCGGCGAGAGTCCATTGCTGTCCATCTCGTCGGAATAATCCTCATGATATTGGCCTTTGTTCCAATATCCACACTTATATCCCGGGTGGAAGTCGCTTGGCTTTAGCGTGTTCCCGGTTGGGTCGTTCCCTTGGGTGATTACTTTTTCCCACAAGGTAGGCCCTCTAAGATAAACAATAGCGAGCTAACATATCCCGTCGTTTACACAACCTTTGTTGAAAAACAAAGGGGAAAACCTCCACAGTATGTCGTGCTCACACTCGCATGCTTTGTTCAATTTTAAGTGCCTAAATTGAAATGTGGAGGCAATCTTTTTCACAAGTTAATATCACCAAAATTCTTTTGATTCTCAAGATCGCTGTGAAGCACAAGAGAAGCGCATACGCATTTCAATGATGTTAATTTGTGAAAAATATTGCAAAACATGAAAGACACTTGTTCATTTTAGACCTCAAAGCAGTGATGAGTTCGCTTTAAAAGAACCCATTGAAATGTGAAGTTTTCCTTATTCAATTTTTAGTCCAAATTGAAATCTAGTAAATGTCTAAGGTTCTTTTTAACCAACTTTGAAAAGATCAAATTAGTGTTCGATTTTAAACCCAAAGGAAATGTGAGTTGGTTTAAAATAGAAAATGAAAGCAGGAATTGGACGCTCTAAGCATTTAAAAATGCTTTATGAATTTCAAGTTTGAATGCCCAAGGCCCATTTTCAATTCAAAAATTCTCCAAAGATCATTTCCTTCACTTCTAATTTGCAAGTTCTGTGTGCAAACAAAATCCATTTTCCTTGCTAGATCGTCATCTTCGAGAAATCCATAAATTGGGTATTGACATATTCAAATCTGCAAATCAAATACCGCTATATTTTAGACATCTAAAAAAAGATGTTAATTTGATACTTTGCAAAATAGATGCCAACTCAAGTGCTATTGCAATGATTTTTCTTTTAACGGTCTGCTAGAATAAAGTCTTCTTGAACACTTGAATGAGTATAACATTTACTATTAATAATAAATGAAATACAACTTAATAATTATCCTATGGAAATACCAATTCTCAAACTTTTTTGTCAACTCAAAGTAGAAAATAAAGAGATTTTCTTGTTTCCCTCGCTATTAACCAACTGGAGAATGGTTTGGTGACTGTTTAAAAGTTTCATCATGGTTGTGTATCCAACATAGTGAAGGAACCTGCAACAAATATTAATCCATATCCAAGCATTTAATAAACAATCTCACCTCAAACATGATGTTGTGTCTTTGTACCTTGTTCTATTATATTGACTTCAGTACTTTCGATAGCATTCATATAGTCATGTGCAATGTGATAGACTCATTTGTTGTACTTTCTAGGAAGTAGTAGGGAATTCTCCACTTGCGGACTACCTTTGTGTTGCCTTTCTTGTAGACAAAATGAGACTCAATACAATATTAAAAAGCTTTAAATAATCGGATCAAGAGTGAGATCTCGTATAAATAGCATGGCAAAATCAAATGACAACATAATTTAAAATGATCCCCTCAAGATTTCTCTCGTGATTCCCCTTACATGCATTCATTTCCTACTACCCAACTTTACTGATTTGTCAGTCACATTATTAGTTATAATGCATTAAAAAGAAAGTAGCCACTCAAGTGACCCCAATGACAGCATGAATAAGCTCTGGTAGATAGCAGAGATAACTAAATGCGAATATTTTGTTGGTATTTGGTGTGATCCTTTCACCGAGTCAAGCATTAAAACATGAGTACCATTCTTAGATTAGCATGAAAAGATCTTGAATTCCAAGCATTTAAACCTGCAAACTTTTAGATTAGTAAATTTTGAATTCCACGCATTAAACCTACAACAACTTGTGAGTCAAACTCAGTAAGTTAAAGTTATTGAAGTGAAAAGAAGGGATATGCACAAAAGGACTTATTTGAAAAGACTCTAGAAATTTTCAATCAAATGCAACTGGTAGGTGAATAAGGAGGACAACGATTTAAACATTTTCAAGCAAATGCATTTGTCAGATGTACAGTCAAATTCTCAAACCTTTACTAGCATCCTCCCTACCTGCAAAGAAATCAAAGGCTATTTTAGAAACTTTCAAGGTAATGTAATTGGCAAGTGTAAAGCTGAACTCCATAACATAATGCTTGATAAGGCGTAGGAACTGCTTGACCGAATGTCTCAAAAAGGTACGCCCACTGCCCAAAGAAGACACATTTTACTACAAGGCTATTATAACACGTATAGAAATTGGTTAGCTGTTGTGGTTTAAGATAACGTAGTAGACGTGTATGCAAAATGGGGAAGCATAGACTAGGCACATGAACTACTTGATAGAATAGCTAAAAGATAGTGATGTCTTTAATAAATGCCATGATTGCAAGATATGCGAAATAAGTGTCTAAAAGACTTTAGAAACTTTCAAGAAAAATACTGTCGACAGATGTAAGAAACAATTATACATATCATTAATGGCATTTCAAATTAGAAAAAGTCTCACCTAAACTGTGCCTGCAGAGATCATACAAATGGAACAAGAGTTAACCGCGCCTTTGGTTCCCGTGCATTAATGTATGGTGAATTCAACACAAGTTTCCTTTGTAAAAGGCTCCACACGGGTGGAAGTGTGCCAAACCGGGCTTTGAATTAGAAATGACAAGGACAATACCCACCATTATATGGACTATGAACCCCAACCACTACCTTAGATTCAAACATCCATAAGGGTCGACTGGGACTGTTACCTTGTGTTGGCCGAATATGGTGTAGAATGGCTTGAAGGCGCAGTCAAAATGAATCACCAGAGACTGACTCACTTCCCAAGGAGTCACATCATCAAATAGCATATCCTCGTGAAGAATGGAGTGCTTCATAACTAGCGAGTGTAGAGCTCACTCACAACCTTTTTACCGTTGTTTTCACCGCCTATGCTAAATGATGCTTCTAACAATGCATTGAGACCCTGCTGCCGGTGGCATATGCTTTGCCATGTATGCAAAACTGGACGATAAACTATGTAATGAGGGCTATTTCACAGTGACTCAAGGGATGTGATGATCATAGGACCTATACCACAAAGCTTATTGAAAAGGCCTAAAAAAATAATCCTCCAAATAGATGAAACGGAGAAAGCTACATTTCACAACCATTCATCGCCTCCTACTCCACGCCGGGACATTTTGTTCAAAGCTATGAACATGTTTTATCCAACGATGTTGTTAATGATTACTTCAAAAGTATATCAAAAAAAATTTCCAAAATGAAAAGAAGCTACATCTCAATCAAGTAATGCATAACCAAACATAAACTTTAGATTTCTAAAAATGCAGAGATTTCAATGCTCATTAGAAAAGAAAAATACTTTATATTCTAACATTATGCATCAACGCGGTGAATAGATACAAAGAATTTTATATGCCAAGCCTCTAGCTGCCATTTGTGGATGCTAAAATCTTATACATGGATTGTATAGATTTAGAATTCTCATAGAATAACATATACGATTTACTCTAAGCAAATTAATAAAACCAAATCAAACATGCAATAGAGAAAATGAAATACAACCTATTCTATGATGGATTGGTGCCCTCCATGAAGATGTGAGAGAGCCCTTTCCCAACCCTTTTCCAAACTAAATGAGATAGACAATGAGTTGCTATGAGCTCAAGTTGCCTATAGTTTAGATGCCTTCCAAGTGTGTTCTAGAAATGAGAGAAGATGGCTTGCATTTATAGGAAAAGTTGATAGAAGAGAGGCAAAAATTAGGCAATGTGGGACTAAATCCCATCCAATAGGATAGAGACACTTTTCATAATGGGATTGGTCAAAGCTTGTGCAAGTTTTGGCCAATGTGCCCATTCAAATTTGAAAATTTTTAATAAATGCATGTTGTTGAGGGTTTTGGGGGGAATAATCTTTGTTCAAAAAAGTCAAAGATGAGAGTTATTGAGGGAAAATAACTCTTTTTAATAAATCAATTAATTGATTTATTGATGCAAGTAAGTGAATCTAAAGATTCTTAGAAGATAGTATTAAATTAATCATGATTCATTAATCTAATAGGTGATCAATGTGATATGACATTTGATTTTAGAATTTTGCATTTATTTTAAAATCAAATGAGAGGAAATGAGATTTGATCATTTAATTTAATATTGGTGACTAAATGAATAGACCTTAGGAGATTTAAGTGATTTAATTAAATAAAACCATTCTATTAAATTAAAAGATGAACATTGGACAATGTCAAATTTGCATGTCTACACCAAGTATATATGATTTTCACTTTCTTATAGTGGCTACTTGGGTATAAATGGGTTGGGTAGGTTGAGAAGTGGAATTTAGTTTAAGGAAACTCTTAGTTTTTCTTTTGAAAGCTTGATAAGTTTTTTGGTTTGAAGTTTTAGACTTTTTAGGATGGATAGGGGTAGCTTTTGGTTCACTAGCACTTATAACATTTTGACAATCTCGAAGGGCAGTGCATAGGTGCATGAAGGAATGAAATTTCATCATAGTGAGCTTCTCCCTTATCTTGTTTTGTAAGTTTTCTATGAACATCTTTTGGAGGTGAGAATCAGGAACCTTCACACTGATTTGGGAATAAAGCGATTGGTAACATGAAATGAAGTTGGTGACTTTTTCACCTTCATTTTTCTTGCATCATCAAATCAACTAATTTCATTTAAGGAACCATGTGCACTTGGAAATGGTTAATAAAGGCCTCAAAAAGTTCATTGAATGAACAAATTGAGTTATTCGGTAATGCAGAAAACCAGTCCAAGGATATGTCTTTCAAGGATCGAGGAAAAAATTTAGCCAAAAGTTTTTCCTCAAGGATAAAGTCACTACACAAAGCAGTGAAGGAATTAACATGATTAGTAGGATCTCCCTTTCCTCCATATTTCTCAAATCTAGGGATCTCTATACCTTGTGGCACCAAAGTTCTCAATATCTCCAAGGATAGTGGATTACTCATGACATAGTATGAAGGTGGACCATTTTGATTTTGATTTTGATTTATGGTAGAAACTTGACATTGAAGGGATGAAAATATTTGTAAAAGGTGCTTAATGATAGGACATTTCTTGTGGTGTGAGATGGAGGTGAATATGGTGGTGGTGTGTATGTGTTGGAAGGATAAATGAATGGATTTATTGTGGGAGGAGGTATGAGATTAGATGCCACATAGGTATAAGGAGCACTAGTGGAAATGTGTGAGGTAGGAAGGATATTACTAGTTCATTGCATCATTGTGGTCACTTGAGGAGTTGTGTAGGTTGGAATGGATGCTATGGTTGAAGAGGTAGGAGTTTGATTTCCTCTTTGCACATTGTTTGAAGTTTGAGAACCATTAGTGGTGGAAGGAAGATTTTTTCCAAAGATGTGAGCTATGTTACACACAACTTATAGTCCTTCATCACTTTCCATCATGCGGTGAATCCTATCTATGGCAGGTATAACTATTGGAAATGTTTTCAGTACTAGCACTATATTGTAAATGGGCTAGGTCTTCATGCATTTTCATTATGTTTTCTTGAGGAATATGATCAACCATTGTTTGATAACTTGGCATAACACTTGTAGGTAAGGTGGGCATGTCAAAGGAGGTGTTAAAGGTATGGTCCATACCTAGTGAACTAGTGCCAATACCAGAAGTAAGAGACCTTGATAAACCAAGATCCACAACGAGTGTCTTATCACATGATGCCACGTGTCTCACACTTCGTCTAACCATAATATTAGTAGTAGGACACCAAGTACTATAGCTCATACAAGGAATAAACTACAAAAAATGCAATGAACATAATCTCCCATGCTTATAATTACACTTGAAATGATAGAAATTGGAATACCAACAATTCTAGAAACTGAAACCAAAAAATTGAAAGCATCCCATAGAAACACATAAAAGTAATTTCAGACCCTAAAAATTGGAGAGTAAAAGTCAACAGGGACTAAGATGCCAGTAAGGGCATTTTTTTCCCCCTGGTGAGATTTTGAAGTCCTAGAGGGTGAAACAAGTAGCGAACAACAGAGAGAGGATTCTGAGCAAAAAAAACTTAAGAGGGACTAAGACACCAGGAAGGGAATTTTAGTCCTAGCAGAGGTTTTTTTGAGAAAAATAGAAAATTATGGCTTGATAAGAATTTTCTTAGGTTGCTTACCTAGGGACCTGATGCTTGGAAATAGAAAATGGTGCAAATGGATGCAAAGAAAAAAAATGACTAACAAACAATTGAATGCAAGATTGAAATATAATTTTTTAATTTTCAATGCAATAGCAATGTTTCTAAATACAATTAAGAGAACGAACAATGCACTTTTCAGATTGTCAATGAAATGAAATGATGCAAGAAAGTAAAAATGCAACCTATATGCACTTTCACTAATGCAAAAATAGGAAACCCTAAATGAAATTTCACTAATGCAAGATGCAAGCAAACCTAGATACACAATGCAATGAATGCAATCTAGATCTAGGACTCTAAAGGACTCAAAAATTCAAAGAAAAAAAAGAATTCTCAAAGAAGTTGGGTTCATCAAAATGAAACAAAGATAAAATGGGAAGAAGGAAGGGGATACATTTTCCTCCTATTCTATCTAGGTCATTCAAATATGTCCTAAGAACCCTAATAGGATTGAATATCAACCTCTCAAGGTGAGCTGATACATAATTAGGAGAACTTAAGAAGGGGTGATCTTTTAGATTTAAGGGGTTCACCACCAAGAAAATGCTTGGAAAATACAATGTTGGAAGACACAATGTGATATGTAAACAACCTAAAA
The DNA here is from genome assembly GCA_007115665.2 of Sequoiadendron giganteum. Taxonomy (NCBI): domain Eukaryota; kingdom Viridiplantae; phylum Streptophyta; class Pinopsida; order Cupressales; family Cupressaceae; genus Sequoiadendron; species Sequoiadendron giganteum. Next base: position 2,359 of record VCHN02002350.1, on the reverse strand, counting down.
TGAGCTAAATGATAGATGCAAATATTGAAAATAAGCAACACCAAGTGAGGGTATGTGTACCTGGGAAGCGTGGAGATGCAATGAGGATTCTAGAAATGTAAACAAGCTGCCAAAATATGCCTTGGAGGACTAAAATGCCCAAGATGGCGTATTAGTCTCGTTGTTGTTTTCCGGGGCATGCATAAAATATTTGAATGCCAGAATATAATCTCAAAGAATTTCTAAAAGATATGTTGTGGAGGACTAAGACACCCAAGATGGCATTTTAGTCCTGCTCTAAATTTCTAAAAAGTCTAAATGTGGTTCCGAGCTCCCAAATCTGCACTTGCTTCCTTCTGGATCTCAGGTTTTGAAATAGTCAAATCTGACCTGTAGGTAAGTTTCTATGAAGATGAAAACTTAGCAATGTAACTTTTCCACTTTGACAACTTTGCACTCCAAGTGATCTCCAAGTCTTCAACCTAGATCTGCAAACGAAAACAGACAAGATGAGAAAAACTTGTTGATTGTTAGTTAATGGGGGTTTGCCTTGGTCAAACCCCTTGTTGGTAATTAAACCTTGAAATAAGATAGAAATAATGAAGGAAATTGTGAATGAACTATAATGTCACATAATTACACCTAGGGGATATTCCACACTTTGACATCTTTGCCTAGCATTTACGGCACCCTAAGCATTAATGACAAAATCCCATGAGTTAGAATTTCATGAATCTGACTCCACACAAACTTGTGGTAGAGCGATAGAAGCCTGATAACACGTTTCTTGAAAATCTAGGCTTTGGATGCCTGCACAACACATAGACATCCACGAGACACACTAGCATCCTGGCGATTTTTCAAGTTTGAAATAGGGAATCTGTAATCCTAACACTTGTGACATGTGTCCTAACAATTGGGTCTTAGATGTAATGACTCTTTTCCTCCCTTGCATGCATGAAATACCCCTTTCTTGATCTCATTTGGGGTTGGAAGTCATTCATTCAAGCTCTCTCACTACTTGCTCTAGTCTTGGGTTCTTCTCATTCTTGATAGCAACACTCTCACAGGTGAAGCCATGCCAGACTAAGGTCTCTCCAACAACAATAGCTCTCAAGCAATCACTCAACAGTGTGCATGTGTGCTTTGGAGAGGGTCTTGACCCATGGGCAATGCTCTATCTCTCTTACCCTTTCCTATTTTGTTTGTTTACTACTTTGTGGTGTGAGTTGTACTCCTGAGCGATTTTTTCTTTCACCACATGCTTTATTTACTCCTTTTACATTTCTTTCCAAACTTGGTTGTTTGTGGAGGTGGGAACATAAAAGCGGGGCTCCGATTGCGGAAAACCCCTATACAACCCCGAATTTTTCCCCTTGATCCTTTGTGTGTAGGTTGTGGAGTGAAACTTGGAGCAAAGATCTGAATGCCTAATAAAAGGTAAACTTTCTCCAAGTCCCCTTGTGTTTAGTCTAGAACCTAGATTTTTTTTTTATTATTAGATCTAGTATGCCTTTGACCTGAGTTTGCAAGTGAAATCTGATTCTACCCGCTTGAACTCCTGAGCTCTCTACAACTTAGGATGCCAACGTGTCTTTTAGAAGACAATGCACCACACTGGCATCCTAAGACCACACTAATGTACTTTGGCCAAGAGCTCCTTCATCAAAGGCATAGATCTTGGAGTTTCACTCTCTCAAGGTTAGGGGTGACTTTGGTTTACTTCTTTATAGTTTTGTCAATTTGTTCAAGCTGAGGTGTATAAGGGTAGTTCATTCCTTGGTGATCTCTTGAGAATAAAGAGACTCGTGTGCAACAAATCCCTCTTATATCAAATGAACAACATGCAATGCTACAACTCACCAAACCCTTGTAATGGCTACAAACTTGTGTGAAATGGTTGCAATGGATATGGATCCTGAAATGCTTGATAGATCTTGAATTGCTTGCTTTCTTAAATCAAAACCCTACATCACAAATGTTAGCACAACAACACACATGATGCAAGAATATAGCCTTTGACATGATGCTTGAATCTTGATGATGGCTCCAAATGATTGAAGAATTGCTCTTGAATGCTCTTGTGAACTCAATTATGCTATGATGAATGCTCTCAAAAAAGACTTAGGTGAGAATGAGTGAAGGAACCTTGTTTTTATACTTATCTATACTTAATATCCCAAAATTTTATCACACCAAGCCACCATATGAATTCATTAAATGAAGGAGGTTAAATCCTGCCAAAATTTGAAATTAAATCCTGAAAATGACTCAAGGAGGACTAAGATGCCCTAGGTGGTGTCTTAGTCCCAAGTGATGAAACTTGGGGCACAAACACCAAAAAGGGACCTAAATAAGATACCTCTTAATTAGGGGCCCA
>VCHN02001217.1:0-24191 GCA_007115665.2 Sequoiadendron giganteum | reverse complement strand
AAATCAATGTGTAGGTCTAAATATCTTGGAGGGGTAGGTTTGAGAGATCTTTTCTTACAAAATAAAGCTTTAGGTGTTAAAATGGTCTAAAAACTCTATGCTAAACCTAATAAAAAATGGTGTCAAGTAATGAGGTATAAGTATCTTGATTCCCTTGATAGGGAAAGGATCTTCACCCAAAAATATCTCCCCTTGGATCAAAAATTTGGAGATTCATTTCCTCCTATAGATCGGTGCTTATTCCCCGTCTTTCCTAAGTGATAAACAATGGACATAAAGCCCTATTTTGGGATAATGCCTAGAATAGTCACCCTCCCCTCAATAGTATTAGTAATTTGGGGCAAATTATGATGGATCTTAAGTCTCTTTGGGGTGACAAGGTGAAATATTATTTTGTTTTTGATCTAGGGGATCCTCTTCACAAGGTCAAATGGAGGGATTTTAATTTCCTTTCAGCTCCTACTCATTTAAAAGAATCTCCCAAATTAAAATTGGTGAAAAGGAAAATCTTTGTTTCTAATCAACCAGATAAAATTATTTGGATGAAATCTAAATTTGGGAAGTACACAATCAAGGAAGGATATAATTCATTGATCTCCTCTACAAGTACTACCCGGCCTTTCAGTCTATGTTGGGGTCCTGATATCCTTCCCAAGGTTGGAGTGTTCGCATGGCTAGCTCTTAATGACAAAATACTTTCTAGAATGAGACTGGATAGGTTGGGGATAATCCCCCTCTTTCCTTGTGTTATGTGTGGAAAATCCTTTGAGTCTATTGACCATCTCCTTATTGGTTGTGATTTCACAAATCTATGTTGGACATGGTTGATGTTGAAACTGAATTGGAAAGCTCCCCTCCAAAATTCCCTCCTAAATAATTTTCTAAGCTAGCCAAAACCTTTCCCAAACTTGAAATTGGCTTGTATCTAGGAGATTTCCCCATCTATTGTCATTTGGAACTTATGGTTGGAAAGAAACAATCGCATTTTTAGGAAAACAAAGCTTGATGTAAAGCAAATCACCCAAAAAATGGAGATCTCCATCTCTGAAGTTGTGATGACAAGCATCTACATAAATGAGAAAAAGAGCGAAGTTTTCTCCTCCTAGGATGCCTTTATTTTGAAGAATTAGAATCTCTTAAAACTTCCCAACCCTGGTTCAACCCAAAATCAAAGCTCATTTGTAAACAACAAGTTAATTTCCTAGCTCCATCCTCATAGAGATTTCATCAAATTAAACTTTGATGGTGCCTCTAGGGGCAACCCTGGAAAATCTGGTGCAACATCAATTCTTAGAGATTGGCAAAGGAATTTTGTTGGTGTAGTGTGTTTTGTTCTCCCCATGGGCACCAACAATGTGGTTGAATTCAATGCTCTCAGGCTAGGCCTAGAATTAGCAATAAATTTATCTATACCCCAAATATTAATAGAAGGGGATTCCATGGTGGTGGTCTTTGCAATTTTGAATCACACTTCTTCTTCTTTTTGGCACTTGACTTATCTTCTAAACCACATTCATTTCTTGCTCACAAAATTCTCTACATTTCAAATTCAACACTATTTTAGAGAGGCGAATACCCAAGGAAACCTACTAGCAAATATGGGAATTGATAATCAAACCTCTTTCAAAAATTTCTCGGGAGAGGAATGTTTTGCATTTCTTTCTTAAAACTTCAATGTTTTCTTTTCCTCTTAGCGGGTTATAACTTACCTTTTGTTATGACAGGTTGGATTATGGTCTCTCTTGGGTAAGTTTTCATTGGATTTGGCTTCATGGCAAATATTTATTGTCTACAAGGAAAAAATGTTATCTAATGTCCTATGTCATATTTCTCATGGGCCCTATTCTTTATTTTATGTTAGTGGGGAAAAAGTCCCTTTTGTCATTTTTTGTGAAATTGGTTGGCGGTGGCTTTATTCTACATGAATTTCAAATACAAGACTGACATTAAACAGTCAATTTTATGATTGTACTTTAGATGTTGAATATCCAACTAGGTGAATTTTATTTGAAAATTGAGATCTATTGTTCCATGGTTTGAGTTTCGTGGGCCCCATTAGCATTATTTGTGGGAATACAGTCCCCATGGTTGGAAAATATGGTGCAAGGTGGTGTTGGATTTTTATTCTTATCAAATATTAAATGGAGGTCTTGTCCTGTTCACTTGCTTTGATGGCCATGATACTACCAGTTTTGGCTAAATTTAGCACTCTTACGATGCCATCTTTGATCGATCATTTAACGATCTGGGTAATTTTATTTGGAACACTAATATTAGTTGTTCTATAGTTATGTTCTATTTGGTCCCACCTCTGCATTTATCGCCAGTGGGGATACAGTCCTCACTAACAGTAGATGGGGAGCTGGTTGGCAACGGGTTTCCTATTGCACATTGGATATCTACAGGTTGTGCCTTGAACAATTGATTTGTTGTTATTCATGCCCCTCCAACCTGGGCTAAATTTAGTATTTCTTGGCCAAACTTCATTTATTCAAGGAATGTGTCTCTTGGGCCTGTTCTTGGCAAGTCCATTTTAAGGGGAAAATATTTCTCATTTCCCAAAGTACAGTACTCCATTGACAACAATTCTTACTTATGTACTCAACGGCTAATTCTCTCTACCATTTTTGGAAAATTCTTTAAGCTTGTTGGAAACATTGAAGTCTTGTATTGTTTCAATGTTTATAATCTGTTGTTGAAAGTCCTTTTTTAGATTGGATCTGATTATGAAAATATGCTTGATATGGGTTTGGTTGGCTCCTTCTTGTAACCATAACACTTGGCAGGGTATTGGACTAAGGTACTCCCCTAGGCATTTGGAAGTATAGGTTGATGGCTAAGCACCTCCCTCCAAAGCAATGGTGTTGCAGGTTCATTTAATTTTATTCGATTGAATGTTTCTCACAATGCTTTATGGGCACTTGCTTATTAATTCACTTAACATGGTGCCTCATAACTTGTTCTATTTGTATTCTCATACTAGCCATGGAGTCTTCATTTAGGGTTTTTGTTCCAACTCACTATCATGAAGCAAGGGATTTAATGCCTTTTAATTATGAGAAATTAAGAAGAGCTTGTATTTTGGAATGCAAACAAATGGAAGAGGTCATTATCACAGTTCTTGGGAAAAGACTGGCTAGACTTTCATCTGATGGCTCTTCCAAATGAGGTGGCCTAAAGATTTGTTTCTAATTTTATGGACGTCTTATGGTGTGGAGAAATCATCAAATTCCTAATGGGTAGTTACCTCCTTCCACATGTCTACCCTTTGTCAACTCTTGAACCAATGCTTGATAGGTATGATATTCTCAATGGTAATAATTTAGTGAGATGAGTCTTCTACAAATAACACCTCCTTTTTTATCCTTCACTTTCGGCCCTCCTAAGTGCAATGGCACATGGTCTCTTGGAGGATTGTTCATTTGTTTTCTTTTGGCGCTTGCATAGGCTCCGACCATGCTTGGGTAACACCATTTCAAACATGCTAAGTGAGTTATTTGATGTGGTCAAATTTCTTATCAAACATGCACTGCTGGAACCACATTCGACCCATTATTTTTCTCCTCCTACTGATATGGAATCGTTAGCGAAAAGCAAGGTTTGACCTTTGGCTTCTGAAGATTTTCTTTGAAACATGGATTAATTTTGGCAATCTTCAACATCAATGGTGGCTTTTCCCCTCACACTTTTTGATTGCCTGGGTTGTCCTTTAGTTTTTGGTATGCATATTTTTGTGAAGACAAAGTTCTTATCATTTACATGATGTTTTGTACTTTGGCTTTAGTTTTCTTGGATGGGCTTGCGGGCTAATTTTGATCAACTATGCCTAATAGTACGCTCTTAACAAAATTATTTCTCATTTTGCTTCTACTAAGAAAATTTTTGGTTTCATCGTTCTCCTGGGTTGGTTAGCCACCACCCTTCTCTCTGTCTACTTTCTATTGGGTTCCTTGATATAATTACTACAACATTTCTTGCTCCTTATCTCTATTATGAACTCTAAATTGTAACTCTCTGCTTCAAGAGCATTCCTTTGATATGTAACTTTTCTTTTATTAATAAAAGTTTAACGGCTTTCCGCTTTTGTCAAAAAAATAAAATTAATCGTTTATAACATAAACATTCTCAACAAAACAATTCTGTCATAATTTAGTATGTGTGTTGTTAAAATGTGTAGATTAATTAAACAGTAAACTATCACACCAATGAGACATTATATTAAAGAAAACTAATTAGAAAACATAAATGCAAACTCTAATGACAAGAGCTTCTTCAAATTCGTCACATTGTCCTCTATTTCCAAGGATTTGATTAAACATGTTGGCTCTCAGTTGTGTAAGCAGCAGCTTGTTGAAATGACAACTTAGGAGAATGATATTGATTGAAAATGCATATGCATGGCTATATGATTTAAGCTATGAAATTGAAATGCTATGATGCTATGATTTTCTAGAATGTTGATATGCTGGTTCAAATGCAACTATAGTAACAACGGATGAAATCTAGGATGAAATCTACTTACCAAATGGATGTATTTATATATTTTCGAAAGGCAAGAATCCAGTTGGGGGAGATCGACGGTTGAAGATCAAACTTGTCAAGATGAACGGTGAGAGATGAAGAGGTTGAGAGAAAGGTGGAAGGTTGAGAGGAAAGTGGAAGAATGTTTTCAACCCACAAGACCATCCTCATTCAAAAATGGAGACAAACATGGCATTTATCTTTCATTTATGAAATTTGGTTGAAGTTTGAGGATAATTGCTTAGTTAAATAAATAAATTTATTTGATTTCTTGTGACATGTGCAAATAGAAGTTTCCATAATTTAAATAATTAATGTTTAAATATGGGATGAAATCAGAATATTCCATTGTTTTGAATTTAAACATTCAAACTTTCGAAACAAAATGATAATTAAATGAATAAATTATAAAATTTATTTAGTTTAATTAAGAGGAAAGCAACAATAATTAAATAAACTTATTTATTTAATTAAACTAGACGAATTAGAAAAATGAACAATATAAATAAATAATTAAATTTATTTATATGTAGATGACTTTAGAATATTAATTAAATAATTCATATTTAATTAATTAGCAGTTTAAATAACCATGACCATTTTTAGATGTGTACATTTTTCCCTCTTTGAAGTGATGTGTTTTACACATTGCTTCAAAGAATTTGCCCCTGAATTTAGAAAAATTGACTGATGATGCTATATGCCCCCTCGAGAGATAAATCGCATGGTGAAAGAATTGAAATGATTTTTGGAGAAAAATTAGTGATTTAAATCTTGAAATAGCGCTCTGTTTTGTAAAAATTTGAATATTTTCACACTTTTAACCCCCTTAAAATGTAGAATAGGTGAAAAGTCATTGTCATTTGAACAGTAACCTTTGGTAATTTTGAGAGCTCTGAGAGGTAAAAATAAGATTCCATTCCATTATGAGCGTCACAGATTCGAGTGAGCCCGTTGGTATCAGAGACCAGCCGCATACGAACCTCCGGTAAGTTGACTTGATCCTCTTCGTAAAAATTTTTAATTGATTTTCATGTTTTTTTGGATTTTTAATTTTTTCACGTCCTGTTTTAGCGCATATGAGCCATAGTATAGCGCATAGATTAGATAAAGTCGTCCATACAAAGTAGCGTATAGATGTGAAATAGGCATGCATAGAAGCATAGATTAGCGCATAGGGTAGAATGGTGCATAGGATACCTAAAGTAGCGCATACAAAAATGCTTTCCGCGTAGGATGCTAGATTAGCACATAGGGTAAATTGGTGCATAGGATGACTTCTTTGGCACATATACTTGATAAAATAGTGCATAGATAGTTTAGAGCATCCAATGTCTGTTTTAGTGAATCCAAGGTTTAAAGTTGCGCATCCATGGTTTAGCGCATTGATTGACTGTTTTAGCGCATCCATGAATTTTTCCCAAATTTGAAATTTTGAAGAAAATTTGATAAGTGCTTGATGATTGTTGCTAGATTAGACAACTGATTTTATTCTTTTAAATAACATCAAAAATAGATTAGCTTGATTTGATAAACTTTTCTTCGTGCTTGAAGAACAAATAGGTCTGATAAATATGTTTTCCTGTTTGAAAGACAAATAGTAAGGATGTTGAGTCGATCGATCGTTAATTTTTTTCCATGCGATATGAAAAACAAATAGTAGAAATGATAGAAAGATTTACTTTCATGATTGAAAGACAAAAATGGATTTTGAATTTTACTTGCCTGCTTGCTTGAAGAAACAAATAAGATTTGATTTGGTTTGATTGAACTTGTTTGATGTATTGATTGATTGATATATCCCTTGCTAATTGATTTGCATGATTGCTTGTAATGTCGTAAAGGAGGAATTTAACCTCCTCCATATTAGAGAGATATTTTCTCAAACATGGGAGATGATTCCTCAACTCTCACAGGATGATTTAGAGGTGATATACCAGTGTGGTTTGAGTCCATTGTTGAGGATCCCACAATATCACGTCAACAAGGCGCTATTGACCACATTAGCTAAGAGGTGGCATAGCGAGCATAACACCTTTCATTTGCCCACAGGAGAGATTACCGTGACTCCGGAGGATGTGTACAAGATCTTGGGTATTCCTATAGTTGGTGAGCTTGTGATCTACGATCACAAGGAGATTGGAGGGACCGATGCTTTGAGATGAGTCTTCCAGGATCCTCATGTCTCCTGATATGAGATTCCCTGAAAGGAGATGGTGGATAGCTATGCCCCACTGCCTTCAGTGTTAGCAGGATTCATCGGTGGTTTTCTTTGTCATCATCATAGGGAAAAGGGACTATCAGTTGGTTGGGGTAGGATCCTAGAGGATATGCTTCTCCACCGGACTAGATATGCATGGGGATCATGTATGCTTTCCCATTTGTACCACAATCTTCATCAGGTTGTATACACAGATGGGAAGATTCTCTCCTATGGAGTTACTCTTTTACAAATATTTGCATGGAAGAATTTTTCCATCACTCGTCCCATTGTTCGGAGAGATCATCCCCTTGGGTTTCCATATGCCTACATAGGTCCCCTTGTCCAACCAAGGCGAGGCAAGTTAGAGTATTGGTGATGCATGTTAGATGATTTGGAAACAATCATCTGGAGACCATATTTAGATTGTGATACGTGGGAGGCAGATGATATAGAGTTGTCTTACTGCACGAGATCGAGATACCTAATTCGGCAGACTCCTTTTATTATTGAGTGGATTCTGGTGATAAGGGTCCTCAAGCAATATGGGTTAGTGTAGATGATGCCATAGGGTCAGGCACACTATGTCAGGCGATGAGGGGATATGCCAAAGTGGGGCCCAATTCTGACAATCAAGGCTGCCAGAGCAGAGTATCTAGACCTGCAACCATATTTTTGGGCTATACATCTAGAGGTTACAGATGCAGGGATGATAGATGAGTATGCAACATATATTTACACACATCCCTTTCCTAGATTTACCAGTCCAGAGGAGCCTGCTCCATTATTGGGAGGACCAGCAATACAGTGAGCACGATGTTAGGCACAGGCACAAGTAGCAGCAGGGCAGCCATAGGGTCAGGCACAGGCATAGGTACCAATAGAGGCAGGGGCATAGGTCAAGGATATAGGTGGGGTATCCATGGATGTGGATGAGGAGGATGAGGAGGATGAGGAGGAGGAGTCAAATGACTCAAGGGATAGCGGTGATGACGGGGATGATGGAGGTGGTGGGAGTGGAGGGCAGAGGTTTTTCTTTGATGTACCTTTTAGTACGAGGCCCCGAACATCGAGAGTACTGGATCAGTTGAGTACTTCGGCTCCAAGGATCATTATCAGGGATCCCTCATAGGGATAGATTGATACCTTGTAGGTAGAGGTTCAAACTCTTCGGAGTCAGTTAGCACAAGCACAGGTTGGACAACCATCACCTCCTGACCCACAGATAACTCAACTTATGGCAGAGTGAGATAGCTTCTGGGAGAGGTGTATACAATCTGAGGGGGTAGCTAAGAGACTCCTTAGATTAGTCGAGAGCACCTCCATTGGGGAGGTTGTGGCAGAGGGTTTGCAGACTACTCAGGAGGCCGAGTATTACAGGATGAGATATTTCAAGGCAACACCACTGGAGAGGAGGATTTCCTTCACAGAGTCAGGTACTCAATCTCGGACCCACTCATGCAGTCATTCTAGGAGTGCTACTAGGAGTGTGGGTCAGCCAGCCAGACAAGAGATCAAAGCCTCAAGGAGCAGAGATCCTGTGAGACCTACTACCTCATGAGATAGTCGCAGTCATGTACCCTGGCCAAATGCCCCTTAGTGATGAGAATTTTGACACATTTATTCATTGTATTTGATATATCTTGTTGAAACATTTGATATCCTTGTACTCCTAGACCATTTTTTGATGAGATTTATGAGATGCAGCGGCAATTTGATTATGCATGTGTTATGGATGATTTATGTATGCATTTCATTTTCTATATTTTATGTCATGTATGATTTTTTATTATGATGATGCAAATGATGGTGTAATGATGTATGATGATGCAATGGTCATTTTCTTTCATGATGTATGTAATGAATGCAAGATGTAAGATGTAATGATTTCAATGATGATATGTCCTAAAAATGACATGATGTAATGTGAAAATGATATGATCAATATGAAAAGTGATATAAATGGATATGAAATGAAATGATAATAATGACCTAAATGATGATGAAATGATAATGAGATGAATATTTAAAAATGAATAATGATCATAATAATGATAATAAAATAAATTGGTATTTAATGATAATGAAATGATTATTTGGTGAATAACGAAATGATACATATGGAATATGATAATGTAATAATGCCTAATGATACGATGCAATTGATATGAAAATGATGACCTAAATGATAATATGAAAATGAATGAGATGGGTGCAATGCTTTTATTAATGTAGATTTATGATGTGAAATGAATGCGCAATAAATACAAATGTAAATGTTAATGTTATGATATAATAATGAGATGAATTATTATAATAATGACCATGCATATGATATGTAAAAATGGATTATGATCATGATGTATTGATAATGAAATGAAATGATAATGCAAGTATGAAAACACAATAATAATGATGAATGATGGTGAAATGATATGAATGATAATGGAATGAGATGTAACAAATGTCCAGTTGTACTCAATTTTTGTTTGAAAAGGTATACAAGAATTCAACCAATCCCTCAAAAATCTATTTAAACAGCCCCAAAAAATGCAAATGAATTATGCGGTCCTAGAATGCAGTAATGAACCATTCTCCTTTTTGTCATTTCATGTGCTTGATTTTCATCATTGAGCCTTTTGATATGTTGAAAGTTAGTACAAGCATCAAAGGGTATGTTAGCACCAATGATGACCTGAGTACTAATTTTATAATGTTTGATATAGCAAGTTAATACAAGCATCGAGGTATAATTGAACCAAGATGACATGAGTATTGTTTGCATAAACAGACAGAAGTTAACCATTTTCCTATGAAAATTTTGAAATGTCATCAATGATACGTTGTAAAGCATGTCCCACGACAAATTTTCATAAAACTAATGATTAGCTTATAGACAACAAGCAAAGAAAATCGTACTCCTTCCTTGTGATTCTAGTTCAGTACATCATTGAACCACTCCAAAGATATGATGTCATCAAATTTCAAAACAACAATTGCAACTTATGCTTTAATTTTTTCATTTATTTTATTCAAATTAAGATCATCCAATTTGTTTTTGTTATCTGTCAAAATAGTCATGCAGCCTCATTGTAATTGGACAATTCTGTTGTTTCCTGATATTCTGATTCTTGACACATGTTGCCAATTGCCTGCTAGAAAGCTCCAAGAAGTGAATTACCCCCTAGTGAACTTGTACTTTGACTCATGTTGTATACAACTACTGCTAAGGATAACCCTAATCATCAAGCCATGATGAAATCCTTGTTGTTTCAAGGAGATGTTGTTACACATGATGTGAACGTGATGGTATGGCATGCATGTGATGCTAATGAAAGATGAATGTGAAGAATGTATCCTAATGGATAAGAGAGCCAAACAAAATCACAAACAATGCCTATTTGTCAGGTTTTCACCATTTGTTTTTATTGCACTTTTTCCTGATTTTATGATGTTTATTTTTTTGTTGTTACCAAGACGCCTGTTTGCCAGGTTTTCATCAAGGCAACAATTTAATTTTATTTTTTATTATTTTTTAATCCTTTTTTTTTGTATTTTTAGGCATAAAACTTCTTCAAATGAATTTTTTTGGTTAGATCTTCAAACAGGTCCCCTTCTGTTGTTGACAACTGATATGCCCTCAATCCATATGTTGTAATCATAATGAAAGGGCCCAGCCAATTAGGTTCAAACTTGCCTTTCTTTTCCTGATCCTATTGATTACGAGGGTTTTCTTTGAGAACCAAGTCACCTACTTGAAAATTTCATGGTTTGACTCTGTGATTGTAGTTGCGGGACATAACCTGTTGATATCCCTTCAAATGATTAACTGCACTTTGACGCCATTCATCAAGCAATTTTAGGTCTTCCAACCTTGATATTTTGTAGTCCTCATCATTGATTAACCCCTTTAGTGATACTCTAAGTGAAGGAATCTCAACCTTGAGTGGTAGAATAGCTTCTGCTCCATAGACCAATGCATAGGGAGTAGCACCTGTTGGTGTGCGAATACTTTTTCTGTATGCCCATAATGTTGGATTTAATTGGACATGCCAATCATGACCTGCTTCATTCACCATTTTCTTCAAAATCTTCAAAATTGTTTTGTTTGAAGCTTCAGCTTGACCATTCCCTTGTGGATAGTAAGGCCTAGAGAACCTATGTTGGATGCGAAATATTTCACATAGCTCATCAACATCCTAATTTTTAAAGGGTCTTCCATTGTCTATGATAATGGAGTTGGGAATACCATATTGACAGATGATATAGTTCAAAATAAATGAAGAGATTTGTTTGTCAGTAATAGTTGTTAGGGGAACAACTTCAATCCATTTAGTGAAATACTCAGTGGCTATAATGATGAATTTATGTCCATTTGAAGATGACGGGTGTATCTTGCCAACTAGATCCAATCCCCACTAAGTGAAAGGCCATATTGTGGTGAAGGGTTGTAATTCCTGAGCAAGAGCATGAATGAGATTCCCATGAATCTGAAATTTTACACATTTCTTCACAAAGATGAATGATTCCTTTTCCATGGTCGACCAATAGTAACCCAGTCTCACAAGTTTCTCTACTAAAGTTAGTCCACTTGAGTGTGTCCCACAAATTCCACCATGTACCTCTTGTAAGGCCTTTTCAAATTCATCATTTTCGAGACATCTAAGGAGGGTACCATCTAGACCATGCCGGTATAATATGTCAGCAATTAAGGTGTAACGGGAGGATTGACGGATGAAATTACTTTTTTGATTTCTAGACAAACCTAAAGGTAAAGTAGTATCCTTTAGGTAAGTGTAAATTTGGACATATAAGGGAGAATTAGAACTGGTTAAGTGAAAAATTATTTGAGTTTCTGGATTGTCATAGGCGGGAGAAAACAATTGCTCCACTAGGAAATTTTACTGTGTTTGATTCTCTGTCAACTGGAGTAGAGAGGCGATTGTAGCCATTGCATCGGCTGATTTATTATCAATATGTGGAATTTGTATGAACTTGATATTAACAAACTATTTCTTGAAATCATCCACCATCCTTTTCTAAGGTATCAACTTGTCATCTTTAGTGTGATATTCATCATTGACTTGATTTATAACAAGTTGTGAATTACCAAAAACTTGAAGTTCTATGATTTTCCAGTCCACTACAATTCTCATGCCAATTACCAATGCCTCGTACTCAGCTATGTTTTTTGTGCAAGGAAACATTAGCCGGTAATATTTTGGAACTATATGTCCTTGAGGTGTAATAAAAAGAATCCATGCTCCTAAACCATGTTGAGTGTAAGAACCATCAAAATAGAGTTCCCATGATTGCTTAATAACTGTTGTGAATACATCAGCATAAGGAAAATCAATGTGTATGGGGTGTTTTGCTGGTATTGGTGCTTTTGCTAACTGATCCACAATTACATGTCCCTTTATAGCTTTCTGATCCACATAATGAATGTCAAATTCGCTTAGGATCATAACCCATTTATCCAACCTGCCAATTAAGGTCGCCTTAGAAGATATTTAAGTGGGTCACTCTTAGCCACAAGCTTTACTATATGTGCTAGCATATAATGTCATATCTTTTGAGAAGTGAACACCACTACTAAGAAATATTTTTCAATGATTGTGTAAGTTAGCTCATGACTTCTCAAATTTTGACTGATGTAATAAATTTCTCGCTCCTTTCCTAAGTTCTCTTCCTGTGCCAATAATGCTCCTAGGGACACTTATGTGGTAGAAATATACAATATGAGTGGTGCACCTTGCACTGGTGGATTCATGAGATACTGCTTTATCTGGTCAAATGCTACTTCACATTTGTTCTCCTAATTAAATGGAACATTCTTATGTAAGAGATGAGTGAATGGTAAACTTTTATCCACTAGTTGAGCAATGAATCTTCGAATGGATTGTAATTGTCCCTGCAAAGAGCGTAGTTGACTAATGTTCCTTGGCAGTGCCATATCAAGAATTTATTGTACCTTAGCTAGATCCACTTCAATTCACTTTTCTGATACAATGTAACCTAACAACTTTCCAGATTTCACTCCAAAAACACATTTCTTTGGATTAAGTCTTACTTTGAATTGCTCCATTCTTTTGAAAATTTTAGATAATATATCTATGTGTCCTTCTCTGGTGTTAGATTTGGCAAGGAGGTCATCAACATAATCTTCCATGAATGTATGCATCATATCATGAAAAATCATTGTCATTTCACGTTGGTATGTAGCTCCTACATTCTTCAATCCAAAGGGCATTACATTCCAGTAATAGGTACCCCAAGGACATGTGAACATTATTTTATCTTGATCCTCTGGTGCAATCTTTATCTAGTTGTATCCTGAAAATCCATCCATTAATGAGTAAGTTGCATGTCCAGCAGTTAAATCAACAATCATATCTCTGTTTGGCAAAGGGAAGTCATCTTTAGGACATGCCTTGTTCAAATCTTTGAAATCTGTACAAATTTTGATTCTTTCGTCTGGCTTTGAAATAGGTATGATATTGGAGATCCATTTTGCATAGTCGATAGACCGAATGAATCCAACATCTAAAAGCTTCTTTAATTCCTCTTTAACCAATAATGCAACATGTGGATGCATTTTTTTGAGTTTTTTTTTTACAGGTTTTTCCCCCGGCATAATAGATAGATGATGCATGATGAGATCTAGATATAATCCAGGCATATCCACGTAGGACCATGCAAAACGGATTTGATTGTTCTTGAGAAATTTTGTGAATCCAGGTAATTCCTCTTCTGTTAGAGATGTGGCCAATTGCAAGACTTTGGGATTTTCTATAGTACCTATATTGAGTGCCTCTGTTGGTTCGATTAGAATAGAAGACCTTTCCTGGTAATGTTCTGGGAGAGTGTCAAGTTTCCCATCCTCTAGTGCCTTTGAAAGGTTTTCACCATTGGAACACTTTTTTTTTTCTCTTTTCTTGATCTAATACTGCCTTTGTTAGGTTTTCACCATTAGATCTTTCTTTTATGTTATTTATTTCATAGCTGAGAAACTTGGCACTTTCCTATTGAAAACTCTGATCCTATGATTCCTTGGTGGAACTTGTTTCCATTTGGGATGAACAAAGAAATTTTATTATGGTTTCGTCATTAGGAAAAGTTGGGACATCAATAGGTGCGACTTGTTCCCAATCAATGAGTTCGAGATGAACCAAAGGAAATGGATCATTAGGATGGGTAAGGTCATTGGCCATTAGAGTCATGATACTATTGTTAACGTAGTTATGGGAGAGGTCTAGGATGATATCCTCCTATGGATTATCTATCTCACTTTGAATTGAATCAGTTTCACTTGAGTCATGATCACTTTGTAGAACATAATCAAGTGGGGGCCTTAAGCTTTCCCCTTGTAAGAATGCAGGTGTGAATTTGTGTATGACATCCACCCTTTTCTTTGAGATGAAAGTATCATCAGAGAATTCATCCCATTCATATTCATTGGAGTTAGTGTCATAATTATTTGCTTGAATTCTCTGGATTGTTTCAGTTAACTCCTCTTTAGACATTCTTTGTATCACTTCTTCCTTTGTATTTTCACCATATCCTAACCCAGTCTTATCCTTTGGGTGCATTGTTTTCAGTTGGATAGGTTCAATGACACCCTCTTTTCTTTTACCTATAGGGCCATTTCCTTCATAACCCATTTGTTGCATGATCGCATAACCTTTTCCATACTATTTTGTGGGTAACTTGATATGTTGTATTGATTCTTCTTCATCTTTATTGAGCCAATCAAGGATAGCTCTATCTTCCATTTCATTTTCTTTGATAAATACCCCATTAAACTTGGTGATGGGAACTGAAGTTGAGGCTAAAGTTGATGTAGCCTGCTATATGGATGTTGATGTTTGACCATGGGATCTTGGAGATATGGGTAAATTAGAGAGAGATAAAGAATATTCTCCCACTCCCTTATCTTTCAATTTTAGCTTGGTCCCAAAATTACTTATCATTTCTCTTTCTTGCTCATTGTACTTCGAGGTAGAGATGGCCAAAGCCTCTCTATTATGCAAGACGAGTGTGTCTTGAGTTTCTCTTAGGCTAGAACAAGTTTGACTGCTAATGTGATCAGTAGGTATTGTTACCTCATGTCCATCATATGGAAACTTCAAGCATTGATGATAAGTAGATGGAATAGCTTGCATGTCATTGATCCATGGACGACCCAAGACTATGTTATAAGTTAGATCCTGATCTAGAACCTGACAAAAGGTATTCTTCACAACAGGTCCCACTCTGATTAGTAACATGATAGGGCCTTTGGAAGTTCTTTCCTCATCATCATATGCCTTGATTGTAATCTTTCTTCATGGATCTATAGATTCTTCTGAATATCCCAAAGCTAGGACCAATTTTAAAGTACAAATGTTTAATCTGGCTCCCTCATCTATTAGGACACGTCTAATGCGAGCTTTGTGAACCATGACCTCTAATTAGAGTCATGAATTATGTGGATGGGTTAGGGATGAGTCATCCTTTTCAGTATAGGATAAACATGCGGATGAGGATAAGTTTCCCACCATGGCTTGAAATTTATTGATATCCAAATCAGGGGATACAGTTGTATCAACAAGTTCCTTTTCTAGAATATCCTTATGCATAGGCGATAACTTTAAGAGCTCCAAGATAGAAATTTGGGCTGATTTTTTTCGTAATTGATCAACCAAATTGTATTGACTTGGAGAGGGAATTGTCGCTTTAGATTAGCTTCCTTTTACAATGATTTTGGCTTGTCCCCTTGTCATAGCATTGACCTGTCGATATTCTTGCTTACCTTTGATTTGGATAGCATTGATTTGCTGATCCTCGCTATAAATATGATTGATAATGGTGTCATGGACATAATTAACATTCTTGCCCTTGTCACCCAAAGATTCCCCCTTTTGATAATTAGGGAGAGGACCCTTGAATGCCTAATGGTCATCATTGACATTATGTCTCTCAACTGTAATGGTGTGGTTATCAATCAGATCCTGAACAATATTCTTTAACCCTTGGCAATTATTTGTCTTATGACCTTTACACCTATGATAGTCAAAAAAGTGTGAGTCATTCCATGATGGTGGTTTAACTCGAGGCTCATAGTCTCTTTGTGGTGGCAATGTAATAGCGTTTTGATTCAATAATTCTTTGAGAATGGATTCCAAAGATTGGCCCAAGGGAGTAAAAATCTTTCGATTCGAAAAAAATATGAAGATCTGGGTATATTTGAATTTTGATTATTGCCAAAATTATTTCCACGATTATTGGTCACATTCCCTTGATTGGAAACATTACCTTGGGTACTAGAATTTCCAGCATTATTGCTATGTTGAACACTTGACACATTCAGGACAGTAGGTATGACAGTCACATTGTTAGCGTCTACTACCCCATCATTCACAACATTTTTATTTCGAGTCCAAAATCGTGACTTTTCATTGTTGTTACTATGGTTGTTGGTGTCGTATAAATTTGAACCTTCTTTATCAATTTTCAGAACTCCACGCTTGACCAAAGCACCTTCAATAGTAATTGCATTTTCAATCAATTTTTCAAATGATTGAGAACAATGAAGGTTTAGTCTGTAACTCATCTCTTGATTCAGACTATCGATAAAGATCTCCATCTTTTCTATTTCAGGAATAGGACAGGAGTATCTAGCAAACACCCTTCTCCATTTTTGCAAAAATGTAGTGAAAGATTCCCCTACTTTTTGTTTCACCTTACAAAGATCGAGCATGGTTATCTGGTGTTGGATGTTGTAGGAGTATTGTGATATAAACTTATTTATTAGCTCCTCAAAGGTTTTGATTGGGGGGGGTGATCTTTGAAAGCCACTCCATGGATTGTCCACCTAGACTTCATGGAAATAATTGCATTAAGTAGGTATCTTCGTGAACGAATTCTAAGCTCATGTTTCGGAAATCCCTCACATGTTCAATGGGGTCAGTTTTCCCATTATACCTATCAAATTTAGGGATTTCACAATGTTTTGGAAAATGGATCATTTTAAGACTCCTTTCAAATGGATAAGGACATATGTCATCCAAAACATACTTCTTTGTTGCACCCCCTTGCATTTCTTTTATTTTCCCTTGTAATTCTTTTATCTATTGAGTAAGGGCACTAAAATCATTAGGAGGAATTTCAGGATTCTCTTTAATCCCTTATGTATCAAAATCGGCAGGTAACTTAGCTCCTTGATTAGCTAATGAAAGGAAATATCTTTCCTTGTTTTGTTCTAAAATCCTTTCCATAAGAGTATGGAATTGGGGATCCTGCTTTACTTCTTGAAGCTTTTCTTCTGTTATCTCTTCAGTATGAAAGGGATTCTCTTCCCTATCAATATTATCACCCATTTTGCTTATGGTACTTTCTCTTTCATCTTTTTCTATGTGCTTTCGAGATCTCATGACAATAGGCATAACCTTTGCCAAATTTCTACTAACTCTTATCAAAGAAATGAAATAGTGCAATTTTGATGGATATGAAAGTCGAGATAGAATGAAGATTATATGACTTAGAATATTTCTAGTCTTTATTTTGTGATTTCCCTAATTGAAAGGATGAAAATCATGTTTGCGAGAAATTAAACCAAAGATCAAGAAATAAAAATGATTTTGCACTTTGTGAGGTTTTGATCGTAGCTTTGTAAAAAGATGGATTTGTGATAAATGCCTAATGTGCTTGAGTTCTCTATTGTAAAATTTGATTGGGATGAGTAGAGTATAAAATTGTAGGTTGGGGAATATAAGAAGAATGAATACGCTGACTGTGGTTGTGCCTCTGAGAAAGAGCTCTTCTTTGAAAGAAGTATCGTGAGTATAAAGGTTCTACAACATAATCGTCAGTGAAACCTCTAACAAAGTTGTGATATCAATGAATAAAGGTCCTGTGTTCAAGAAGACCTTTCGAATTTGATATAAAAATTTCCTCTTTTTCAATAACTTCTTATAACTGAGAGATTTCTTTGGCTTCCTAATCTTCATCTCTAGGGACTTTTTGGAAAAAGTTATAGACTTTCAAACCTTGAGCATGGAAAAGACTAGATGGAGAATGACTAAGTTTCTAAATGTCAGAAAAATACCTAGGCTCAGACCACACATGAGCCAAAACAGAGCATGAATGCGCTAAAATAGACTACCTATGCGCCAAAATAGAGCATATATGTGCCAACACAGACAATGGGTGTGCCGAAATAGAACAGCTATGCACCGAAACAGAGCATGGATGTGCAAAAATAGAACATGGATGCACTTAAACAGAACACAGATGCACTGAAATAGACCAACAATGCATCGAAACAGAGCAACGATGTGCCAAAATAGAGCAGCAATGCACTGAAACAGAGCACTAATGCGTCGAAACAAACCAAGGATGCACTAAAATATCCGTTTAAACTTCTGAGACAGACATATTTGGATAGTTTGATATTTTTTTAGTGATCTTAATCTGATTTTAATGTAAAAAACACAGCAGAGAGTAGCAAATAGTTGTTTTGTTAATCCTAAAATCTAAACAAAGAGTGTATGCTCTTGAGATTTCCACGGGTTTTTCACAAGATAAGAAATTCAAACAGACTCACTCTTACTTGTCAAATAGGTCATCATAGGAATCAAAACCCAAAGCTTAAAATTGTGTTGACTCACACAGACATGTCACCCCCTAGGGGGCGCCCATGTTTTTATCTTTTCCAGGTGCGTACCCAAGGTTAGATTTCTCAATCCCTTGAACAAACAATCTGTGGCGATTATATGGTGAGTGTCTTGGGGGCAGATTCTTCCCTCCCCTTGCACCGTGATTAAAATGATGTTTGGATACTGACACAGCTAGCTTTCTACACTATGGTTCGTAGTCAAGGTTTTCATTCGGCATGGCAATAGATAAAATCCCTCAGGAGACCTCCCAATATTTAGAACAAAGATTTTGGGGATGGTTATCTTGCTCACTTCCGTTGAATATGGGTTTCCCAAAAATTCACTTTTCATTATAGTGGGTTGGAAAACCTAGCTTTGGTTGTTCCCAGTTTGGTCGTTCTCGTAGGGTGTGTACTTTTTCCCACTACAACAACCCTTCTAAAGGATTTAATAAATCTTGAAATGCATAAAATGAAATCGGTAAGTCTGGTGTTCTGATCACCCAGTAAAGGGGAGAGCATATACCTATTACCCCACAATCACAACAAACAAGTGGTTGAGTTTTAAATCCAAATTGACAATTTTCTATGCTAAGTGAAGATTTTTCTTCACAACAAACATTGGATTCATTTTAACCAGCATGACCTGACGTTTGGTGACTATCCTAGGATTGATAAATTCCAAATTTTAAATTTCTATCCTAGGGTTGGTAAATTCCAGATTTTAAATTTCTATCCTAGGGTTGCATCATTTTATTTAAAAACTGAAGTGAACATTTTTGTCCGCGAATGGCGTCGGAATCAAAATTTATTTTTACAAACCCCCTGTATGCACTAAAACAGGCCACAAATGAGCCAAAATAGTTGATAAATGTGCTAAAAGATAAATCTGGGATGCGTGAAAATAGGCCGTCTATGCACCGAAATAGTCCATGGATGCGCCGAAATAGTCTGGGGATGCGTTGAAATAGTCTGTCTATGCACCGAAACAATCCTTCTATGCGCCAAAACAATCCAGGGATGTGTTGAAACAGTCCTTCTAAGCGCCGAAATAGTCTATTTATGTGTTGAAACAGTCTGTTGATGCGTCGAAATAGTCTGTCTATGCACTAAACCAAGACTTGTATGCACTAAAGCGCAACTCCAATCCGTCACCTATCAGAAATTTTCTACAATAAAAAGATTAAAACTGGGGGATGCCCCACGATGGGCACCAAAAACGTGTGAGTTAAAATATGTAGATTAATTAAACAATAAACTAACACACCAATAAGATATTATATTGAAAGAAACTAATCTAGAAATCATAAATACAAACTCCAAACAATTGCAGCTCCTTCAAATTCATCCCATTGTCCTCTATCTCCAAGGATCTGATTAAAGTTGTTGGCTCTCAGTTGTGTAAGCAGTAGCTTGTTGAAATGCCAACTTAGGAGAATGAGATTGTTTGAAAATGCCTGTCCATTGTTAATGATTTAAACTATGAACTTGAAATGCTAGAATGCTAGAATGCTGATTCGAATGCAACTATAGTAACTACGTATGAAATCTAGGATGAAATCTACTTACCAACTGGTTGTATTTATAGATTTTCAAAAGCAAGAATCCAGTTGGCGGAGATCAACGGTTGAGATTCAAACTTGTCAAGATGAACGGAGAGAGATGGAGAAATTGAGAGAAAGGTGGAATGTTGAGAGGAAAGTGGAAGAATGTTTTCAACCCACAAGACCATCCTCATTCAAAAATGGAGACAAACATGACATTTATCTTTCATTTATGAAATTTGGTTGAAGTTTGAGGATAATTGCTTAATTAAATAAATAAATTTATTTGATTTCTTGTGACATGTGCAAATAGAAGTTTCCATAATTTAAATAATTAATATTTAATTATGTGGGAAGTGAAAAAGAAAGGTAATTAAATATTTTACAATATTTAATTAAGTGGGGTGAAAAGATATTTAAATATATAATATTTAAATATGGGATGAAATCAGAATATTCCATTGTTTTGAATTTAAACATTCAAACTTTAGAAACAAAATGATAATTAAATGAATAAATTATAAAATTTATTTAGTTTAATTAAGAGGAAAGCAACAATAATTAAATAAACTTATTTATTTAATTAAACTAGAAGAATTAGAAAATTGAACAATATAAATAAATAATTAAATTTATTTATATGTAAATGACTTTAGAATATTAATTAAATAATTCATATTTAATTAATTAGCAGTTTAAATAACCATGACCATTTTTAGATGTGTACATCAATAATTCTGATAAACAAAAGTCAACCCATTTTTCTAATTGATGTGTAGGTATGATTATAAATCTTGGAAACATTCTCACAATAGTTTCTATAGTCTTTGATTCCCATTTGTTATCTCTTCTCCACTTTCGATTATAATTCCAAGATATAGGTACATCTATAAGTGTAACCATTTCCATTGCATATGGTCTATCCAAATATCATTCAACAAAATGTTATAGGTGACTTTCATCATCATTTTCTTCAATTTTTGTCACTGGCTTGGACACCTCTCTTGAAACATTTAATGTAAAAAATAATCTACTACTTTCTACTAATGGCAACTCTAATAACACATGTTTCTTGTGCTCCAATGTATCTTTCAATTAGGGTTGTTGTTAGAATTCTCCTATATGATTTTTATGCTACTTGATCTGGGTTTTCAATATTTGTAAGTTGCATTAACATTTGATGATGTGTTTCTAAATTCTTTTCAACTTTTGTTGCATACTTTGCAATATAATTCATTATTGCATGTCTTGAAAGAACCAGCTACCAATCGATATTTTCTCTCCATAACTGAAGTATGTTACTATTATGTGTATTCACCCAATCATCATTTCTTGTAGGTTCATATATTTTACCTCTGATGCAAGAGCATCCGTGGTTGACCAACAATCTTGCATCATACAAAAATTACATTTTTAATTTATTTCACTAAGGTTGGTAGGTGATTTTTTTGATAGGTTAATTTGCAAGGGTAGAGTAAAATATTTATTAAATAAATGACTTTGTTATTTTATGGAAAGATATTGGTGTGGAGATAAATTAAGGGGAAAATTTTGGAAATTATTTAATATTTAAAAATTGGCAATAAATATTCTTTGGTTTGGGTCTTAGAGGGAATATGAGTTTGAAAATGAATTTAGAACTTTGTAAAATCATGCATAAGAAATTGGGCACCAAGGTGAGTTGGCATGAGTTACATTACAAACTGCCATAAAATATAGGAATTGACTCCAATTTTGGCGATTTTGGTGAGAGTGGGTTTATGAAAGCAATTTTAATATTATGGAATTTTTTTGGGATAGATTTTTGAAGGTTTCTTCCCAACTTACTCATGATTTTTTTCTCAAGAATTTTCAGTAGCTTTTTCTTGAAGATGACAAGTAATTTGGACTTGGTTTTGGTAGTTATTCTTGGCTAGAATTTGAAGGTTCTTGTTTCAAGTGTGATTCTTTTCGTGGGAAGGTTTTGGGAATTATTATTGATGGTCTTGGTGACAAAAAAAGAATATAAGATTCAATTATTAAACGATGGAATAGTTGCATGCTAAATATTGTAAGTAGGAGAGTACATATTTGAGTTGCATTTGAAGGAGAAATAATGATTTTTTGTTTTTTTTTTAATATTTCTTGTTATAAATCATATTGGAATTTTATTTTATTTTGTTAATCAGTTCCTAGGTTGTATAATCTGATATAAAATCAAATTTATTGAAGATTGTAATTATTTGAAGAAGTTTGGAATATAATATTGCATTATAGTTGTTGATTTTTCTTTCAATATCTATTGTCTGAATTTGTGAGTTTGTGGGAGAGGGATTTGTGTTGAAACCTCCCTATATTAGTGGTATCAAAGTGGGAGTTCTTGAGTGTGCAGGAACAAGCACCGATGTGAGGCAGTTTGCACCAAGACCTGTGGTGGTGTGTTTGTGATTTGCGTCAGATCGTTGAATGTGAGACATTCTATACTAGAGAGGATGGGATGGGTCATAAGGAATCCCATTAGAATTTTATTCTGGGAATAGTATTGGGAAGAAGTGGAAAATAGGAAGTGTTGTGAAGAATTTGAAAAGCTCCAGCCTGAAGTAGATGTTTTGGAAAAGATGATTGAGGAAGTTGAAATACGAGAAGAGAGATATGGGAAGAAGAACATTCTCTTGAAAGAGGACAACAAAAAGAAAAGGGGAAAGAAAGATTGTTGCAACCCTTTGGTAAGGGTTCAATATGAAGAATAATATGTCAGGGCAGCCCACAAAAATGTGGAAGATAATGAGGTGCAAGTTGTAGTGATAACATGTGAATGGAGTGCATTATGTGAAGTGGATGAAGAGGTTTGAAATCAAAAATGGTGAACATAGATGGTCCTAAATTTGACAAGTGGGTTGGTGAGGAAGAGGATGATCTCTTGTTGAAAGAAGAGATGAGGATGTTGGATAGGCTATTTGAGAGGAAAATATTATTGGGTGAAGATGATAAGAAAATTCAAATGGGAGAAGATAAATTCTAGGATTTTGTTAACATTATCTTCAATGTAGACAATAAAGAAGGAGATGCAACAAATGATGGTCCTTTGGAGGGCATAACTACATGGGATAAAATTGAACAGTCTTGTGAGGATGCATACATGAAGGGTTTTGAGGATGAAGAAGATGATTTTGGGACAAAAAAGAAGGTAATTTCTGATTTTAAATTTGAAAATGTTGATTTTTTACCCTCTAAAGAAGAGATTGTAGTAGTAGAAGACAAAGTTGTAGTTACAAATGGGTATATGCATGTTGCATATTTATGTGTGGAGATTGTGGATGATGATGCAGGGGAAACTTTTTGGAGGTGGTTGGTTTGTGGTGGGTTGAATCCCACAATTGAACAGAGGAGAATGTATGGTATTAGGAGGAGGAGGATGGTACGTGATTAATACAATTCCACAAGAGGAGACAAGAATGGAGTGCAGAGTTGTCAGAGGAGAAAGAAGAATCAATTGTAGGTGTCAATCATTAATGGAGTTTACTGAGGATTTCTTGTAATCTAAAAGGGTGGTACTACCACTCAACTCCATTTTGTGAATCACTATTCAGAAAAAATTTCCTACCCTGAGTGTTTGATGCAAGAGCATCCATGGTTGACCAACAATCTTGCATCAACAAAAAATTATATTTTAATTTAGTTTCCTAAGGTTGGTAGGTGATTTGTTTGATAGGTTAGTTTGAAAGGGTAGAGGAAATTTTTTATTAAATAAATGCCTTTGTCATTTTGTGGCAAGATATTGATGTGGAGATAAATTAGGGGGCAAATTTTGAAAATTATTTAATATTTAAAAATTGACAATAAATATTCTTGGGTCTGGGTCTTGGAGGGAATATGAGTTTGAAAATTTATTTAGAACTTTCTAAAGTAATGCATAAAAAAAGTGGGCACCAAGGTGAGTTGGCATGAGTTTTATTAGAAACTACCCTAAAATCTAAGAATGGACTCCAATTTTGGCAATTTGGTGGGGTTGGGTTTATGAAAGCATTTTTAATATTATGGAATGTTTTTGGGATAGATTTTTGGAGGTTTCTTCCCAACTTGGTCATGATTCTTTCATCTGGAGAAGTTTTTGGAGCTTGTTCTTGAAGATGACAAGCAATTTAGACTTCATTTTGGTAGCCATTCTTGGCTAGAATTTGAAGCTTCTTGTTGCAGGTTTGGTTCTTTTCTCAAGAGGGTTTTGGACATTGTTATTGTATTTTTATTTCAGGTTTTTAAGGTCTTAGTGACAGAAAATGAATAAAAGATTCAATTATTAAAGGTTAGA
>VCHN02001586.1:0-21296 GCA_007115665.2 Sequoiadendron giganteum | reverse complement strand
AAAATAATTCTCTTTGCAGAGTGCAAAAGAGAAAAATAAGAACTAAGGAAAAAATAGTTAAGTTTTTTCAATATATACAAAAGCCTTCAAAAAGGCATGGAGGAGGAACTTAAAGTCAAACTCCAAGAGAGGGTGATAACTCCAAGGAAAATTCTACGCAGAAGCAAATATCTCTGAAAAAGGAAGTCAAAACCATGGAAAAATAATTGCATGATAGTCCAAACTCTCTATCAAGTCATAACTGAAACATGCAAAAATCGAACTGAATTGCAAATCCCCGAAAAGATGGGCCTAAGCATGCAAAAACTACCTCATTTGTATCAATCCGCCCAAGTGAAAAAAGAACTCCATTTTTCTTAAAAATCCATGCATGATCTAATTCAACGTTATTTTTTATTTACAAATAGTTAGAATTAATTAAATGATTTATAATTTTATAATTCAATTAACTAGCTTTACATGGATGAGAAAACATAACATTGAATTAATACTTTATCTTCATTCAATATTTGATATTTACTCTCTTAGTAAATAGTAAAGTGAAAAACAAAAAAGTTCTTTTAAGAAGCTACGAACTTTCACTTTAAAATTGAATTCTATTTTTAGAAGACTTGGAGTCTTCGATGAGCTTGTCCAAGCACAACCTATATTAGACCTCACACCTAGCAAAAATTCAAATTGGGCATCACCATATATGTCCATCGGGCTACACCTTATCATTAGGATTTTTTGACTTACAAGTCATTACCACGGGCCAAGCAAGATGAGATGAGTATTAATTATTTGATTTTTGACAAAAAGATGGCCAAAAAGTCATTGACCAAGATAGGGTAGAGAGATAAGTCCAAACCCTAATCATTATCGACATTCCTGAATGTCTGTTTGAGAAGCCTCTACTCTTATTGGGTGCCGCCATGCTAGGTTTGAAGCTTTGAGGCTTGAATTTCAGTATTCCCTTGCTGTTCTATATCGAATCCTTCCTGGAAACCTATAAGGTGAGTGATTGGAGGAGTCTTTGAAGCTAGAAAATGATATTTTTGTGTGACTCACTTGATGCATTTGTTGGAATTCGATCTAGGTCCTTTCTTGAGGATTTACGAGCTCTATACCTGCTAGTAAGTCATTTCCCTGCTAGAAATGTTGATATTTGTGAGACTCACTCCTTCTATAAAAGAAAAGTCTTTGTGACAGAAGATTAATTTTATATTTGATTTGCATTCCAAAGCATAGAACTCCCTTAAATTTTGTTGCTTCAACAGAAATACAAGGAAAAACTGCACTCTAGGCCGCGACCTCTTGAATTTCTTTTGTAGAATTTTCTTCTGAGCTTTGAAACTGGCAGCCTGCATGAATATAAGCTTCTGTCATGTTTTCGAGAGCCCTGTGAGAGAAAGCTGCCATTACTAGTGATGCATTTGAACTTTGTTGATACTACTATCATTTAACCTGCTTTGAAAACTCAAAAGGGTCCTTAATTTTGTGAGCGAAAAGCTCACTCCACTTGCTGCAGGATTTGTATTTTTCTGTCAAGAATTCTTTGATGTCTCTATCTCTCCTATTTTTTGATGCTCTGTTGACATTGTATTACTATTTACAGCACTGTACATATGCTCAATTTGAGCCTTTTAACTTCTGAAAGAAAAGAGTTTTCCACATTTTTGAGTTATTGTTTTCATTAATCTCTAGTTACTATCAAGATTTGGGTTTCTTGCCATTTCTCAAGGCTTCTTGGGTCCTTTTCCTGCATATATAGATTTTCCTTAATGGATATTTTCTTGACCTTGAAATACTGGGTTCATAGTCACTTGCCATGACGGTTTTTAAATATTTTTTTGCATTTCTTTGTAAGAAACTCTCACATGAGCATTCTGAAAAATAATATGAAGTAAGATATAAAAATATCATTGTTATTCACGGACTGCCATGAAACACCAAACTGCCTCTAATTTGCCCAATCGGAGCCACCAGTTCTATCTCTAAATGTTTCCTTTTGATGATCATATTGCCTGTTGCAAATCATCATGGTATTACAATGATAGTGACTGTCCTTTATCATAGCACAATAATCTCTCATTGATCCCTGTAACCATAGTCACTAGAAATTTCTTTGCTCTTATTGTAGTATGATGTTTACTGTGTACATGCTTTCCTTGCTTATCTTGTTGCTACTGAATTTTGTTCATCTTTATTGTTGCATTACTAAAACATGCATTTATGACTACTTGTTATCATTTCACTTAGCATCTTTGTAAACAAATGTGCTTCCTGGGCATGTAATACCATCACACAATGATAACAGAAGGAAAAATTATGATCTTTGTTATTCAAAACTTTATCTGATAAATTCCCCTTATGCTGATTATAGTGCTGATTGTATCAAAAATTTGTAATGAGAGCCTCTTGTATAGGAAGGTCATCCTAAAAATAAACAAACTGAAAGTGGGAACCTTTATGAAGCTGGAATATTATTCAGACCATTTGACTAAGTTGCCATGATGGGTTTAAATGTTTTCTTTCATGTTGAGCATGTATATTATTCAAAATCTGGTAACATCCGATAAGCTTTTCCAAGGAATAATTGTCACATAGACTCTTGTTGTGTCTGTATTTCATTGAAATCATCATACGATGTGATTGTGTCCTATCATTTTAAATGCTCATTTTGTGATGGAACTGTTCAGTTCATAATTTTCTCTTATTCTCATTTTGTTCAGTGTTGAATAACTGATTAGTAGTTGTTCTTTATGGTTGTCCTGACATTGACAATGACTCTTGCATGTAACTTGAGAGGGTATCCTTTTGATATGTCGGGATCAACCCTTGTGGGAGCCTGTTTTACTCCACATATCTAATGAAGTGATCATGAACATAATGCACCTATTCTTGCATAGTGAACAAACATGTTAGCAAAATAAAAGAAGTTGAAAGCCTTCTCTTTTCTCTTTATGTTCTTTGAATTTTTGTAATCATCTGATGGATGCGTGATTGATAGTATTTTATATTTCTATTGGTAGCACAAGCATATGATAGGATTTGATCTGTATTTCTCTAACAAAATTTATACAGGTACGTGGAGCTGGAGCTGGAGCTGAAAATGAAACTGGAAATGGAGCTAGAGCTAGAGTTGGTGTCACAACATTCCTCAACTTGTCAACGATTCGTCATTCCAAGAAATGATGAATAAATTTCAACCCTATGCTTTCATTATTATCAATTGTATAATTTTCTTTTACTCATGCACCCCTTTTTGAATTGTAAAAATCAAAATGAATTACTCCCACGACTTGTGTGGGATTCTGGTTTGTACATTATGAATAGAAACAACAAAAATTATGCAAACTTATGATATCATTTTTGAAGCGTTTTTACACAACATTACTAAAATTTACATTGTAATAAATCAATGCACGATATGAGTACTTTAGCAAAAATTTTTAAGAAACTTGTGTACCTTGGCCTGAATTTACAATTCAGTTCTACCTGTTTGAGCTGCTAGTGAAAAATAGGTAACAATAACTTAATATTTTATGAAGCCGACTCATGAATGAGTAGATACTTTTTAGCGGATATATATGAGATTGTTTCTATCATTTAGTGCAATGAAATGGTGTAATTAGAAGCTAAGAAGTGTGTGAACACGTAAATATGTGTGGAGTGCAATATTCAACAGAGTAATAGTGAAAATTTGTCCATGTGTGATGCGAAGAGTAGAAAAGAGAAGAGCAGCAGAGCGAAGAGAAAAATCAGTTTGGAGATCCAAAATTCAATCTATGAGCTTTACCATAATTGTCACTTGGCATAAATAGATGCTATCAACTTAGTTCAACCTTCACATGGTCTTAATCTAAACTTTTGTATGGCAGCGAGCCTTTTTCTTTTGAGCGGTGAGCCATAGGCAGTGTGCCTGAATGCAAATGCATTCCTTTTGTAAACAATTATATTTGAGTACTCAAATTGTGGATTAACCTCCACCATGGTTTTTCCCCTAATAGGGTTTCCATGCAAAAATCTGTGTGTTATGGTGTCATGAATGATTACTTTGAATGCATACATCTTTTCTTTAATGCAATGTTGAAATGGTTTCAAGTTTTAGATTGATGAAGTTTAAAATTTGTTGAACATTGATTCACCCCCCCTTAGTGTTCCCTTGATTCCAATAGGTTCCCCCTCTACAAGCTATTCTACCATGACTGAACCACAGTCATATCCTCAAAGAAATAAATTTTCTATTGATAGATATAACCCTCTAGATTTCAGTAAAATCCAAGGTTATCCACACTATACCAAGAGAGATAAATGAATACTTGCCTAAGTTTGGAGGAGGTCTAAAAAATCAGCATCAAGACATTTGAAACATTTCACTAATTTAATGGTGGAATGTTAGATAGTAGAAGAGGATGTTGTCATGAAGTTTTTTGTAAAAACTCTAGAAAGTGATGCTAGGGACTGGTTTTATAATCTACCTTTGCATTCCATTTGTTCATGGAATTAGCTTGAGATACTATTCATGGATCAGTTTGGTGAAGTGAATAATGAATGTTTATCTAATAATAGGATTCTAAAAATTTGAGAATATTTTGAGGAAGAATGTGAGTTTGAGGTTGAAACTTTCTCATCTTTAGATGCATTGTGTGATATAGAAAGATATGAGGGTGAGTCCCCATTTATTTTTCATGATAGATTCATGGAATGTTTGTATGCTATACTAGAATTAGATAGGCATAATAAATCAATATGCATTGATTTCTTTTGTGAAAGACTTGAGCTAGGTCTAAGTTTTATGCCACAAGATTTGAAGCCTTATAGTCTAGGGTTTATATTCTAGTGGCTTGTGGTAATGGTAAAACAATATCAAAACAAATTTCTTGTTGGATTGTGTTTTGATAATCTTCTTGGTCATAATCAAATGATTTTGGATGGTGTGGTAGAAGAAAGTTATGATGCATCTTGTTGTGGTGAAGATTTAGCTCTTGAGTAGCCCACAAAAGACATGTTTGCATATGAGAACAACAATATAACTACAAGGTATGATGAAGTGAAAGAAGTATTTGATGTGATACCTTATGAATATGCTGAAACAATAGAGGTAGAGATTTAATTATCTATATTAGATGATTGTGATAGTATGTGTGGTGATTTTCAATTGGAAGAAAGTAAAAATGATGAATCTAATTATGCTTTCTAGCTTGATAGTGTGGGGTATGACTCTATTGATTGTTATAGTAGTATGGAAGAAGAAGAATATGTGTATGTGAAATAATGGAAAAATGAAAAAGGTTCATTAAAATGAATTAACAAAATGATGAACCTAATTTTCCACTATATTTCATTCATTATGAGGGTTATGATGTGTAATTGAGTTATAAAAATCAAACTAAACCCAAATACCAATAAAAAGGAAAGTTTTAAGAGGGTCAAATGTTATGTACCTGTTGCAAAAAGTGCTTTTTCAAACCTCAATGAGGACTCATTCGCCCTATGGTGAATGGGTCCTGGCTAGGGCTCTAGAAAATGGTTTCTAGGTTATGTTCTTCTCATTCTACACTCCAAAATCTTGGTCGAGCTTTGTTAGAAAGTCAAAAATAAATCCTATAGCTCAAGTTTCGTGATTTGACAACTTTCTTAGCAACTTTGACAACTTTTGTAATTTTTCTCTCCAAAAGATTTTCAACCTAAACCCACAATCACACATCAAAGTAGAGAAATTTTTGTTTTTTTAGGGAATAGGGGTTTGCCTTGGTCAAACCCCATTTTTGGTAATTAAACCTTGAAATAAAACAATGCATAAAGGAATGATGAATGAACAAACACAATGTCACAACTCACCACACCTTAGTTGAAACCTTGTATACAAATATGCAAATTAGCATGAAGTGGCCTCAATGAATGTAGATCTTGGTCTTGAAACTTTATATCAAACAATGCTTGAATTAGATATTGAATGCTACATCAACACATTGGCTCAACAACATGCATGATACACTAAACCTTGGACATGATGATAGGACTCTTGATTGCTGCAATATTCCTTTGAATGCCTTAGAAATTTCTCTTGAATGCTCCTATAATTCTCTTGTAAAGTTTTCTTGATCTCATCAAAGTCTTAGTCTTTTTTTTAAACATAGTGAATGAACCTTGTATTTATACATAACTTATCACTAAATCCTAAAATTCAAATATCACAAGTCGACATCAAATCTAGAATTTGAAATCATTCAAATATCACCAAAAACATATTTCAAGGAGGGGTACTAGGTCTAAGTGAGGACCCATTCTCCATGTGGAAAATGGGTCCTAGCTCACTTAGCTAGGAAACACTTTAGGAAATGTGAAAGATCATGTGAAAATAGGGTCCTAGGACCTAGTGAGGACCCATTCATCATGTGGTGAATGGGTCCTACGTCACTAACCTAGGACACACACCTTTAAAAATTAAGTTTTGTGTAA
The DNA here is from genome assembly GCA_007115665.2 of Sequoiadendron giganteum. Lineage (NCBI taxonomy): Eukaryota > Viridiplantae > Streptophyta > Pinopsida > Cupressales > Cupressaceae > Sequoiadendron > Sequoiadendron giganteum. The sequence continues at coordinate 14,849 of VCHN02001586.1, read as the reverse complement.
TGGAATTTAAGAATGTCGAGTTTTATCCATCAAAATTTGTATTTAATTAGGCTTGGATTTGAATTAAAGGGGCCAATTAAGGAAAATTAACCTTAATTAATTAATAAATCCCTAGATTGTTGGAATGCGATGTTGTTTATTGTTGTCATTAATGGTTGTCATTAATGTCAACATATCTTGGTTGATTGATTAAGGTTTGGTTTTGATGTTGTGGTGATCTAGATTGACGTGCTCCGAATGTGTTGTGATGATCTATATTTGGTCATGCTTGACCTAGTCCCATTCATTTTTCAAAATAATGAGATACACTCTTATGGGTTTGGTCTGATCTAGAAACTGGTTAACGTGTATATTCTATTCTTTTGTTCTAGATATCATGGTTAATATGTAGCGTGTTGAATTGAGCGAGGAAGTTTTGTATGGTCCATGTTTCATTCCTTTCCACCACGGGAATGTTTTTGTGGTGACCTAATTAAAATTTTGTTTGATGAATTAGGAGATTATGAAGGCATGGAATGGTATAAGTAAAATTTGATTATGTTCGATGAAAGTAAGTGTGGTGAATATGAATCTAAAAATCTAGATATTGTGAAGTATGCAAAAGTATATGACTAGAGGAAGTAGATAGTGAGGTTCTTCTAGTGTGACTATTGGTGACATTTATTTTCAATGGTGGATTCCCTTCCATCATTATTTTTATAGTGAGCCTTTTTCTTTTGGTAGTGACCCCTTTTACTTTTGGCTGTAATAGTTAGGCAGTGATCCCACCGATAGTGAGCCTTACCTACAGTGAGCATTCTGGCAATGAGACCTTGTAAAAATCACCTTAACTGGTGTCACCTTAATCGGTGTTTTATAATTGAGAATTAGCATTCTCCATGGTTTTTCCCATCTTGGTTTTCCATGTAAATTCTGGTGTTCATTATGCATGGTGTTGTTATGAGCTTTCATATTCATATCTATTTTAATTATTATCTAATTGATTTAAGATTGCTCTAGATTAAATAAAGACAACAAATTTTTTTGATGATAACTAATTGACTCCCCCTCTCAATTATCCAGACTGTTCAACAATTTGTATCAGAGCATTGGTTCCTCAAAGAAGAGCTTAACTGCTTGAGGTAGATCTAATGGAACACAAACTGACAATCCTTGTGTTTGATGGATCTGACTATAGTTTTTGGAAAGTGCAGATGAGAGGTTACTTGATTTATCTAGGCTACAATACTTGGAAAGCTGTTGAGACAAAATGTGTTGTACCAACAAATGGTCCTAATACCGTGGATGAGATTTTTGCATATGAAGAAAATAAAAAAGCAAGGTATGTAATCTATAGTGCTTTGTCTAAGGTTGAGTTAACAAAAGTTATGTCATTGGGCACCGCTTATGAATTTTGGGAAAAATTGAAAGAAATATATGAAGGAAATGATAGAGTCAAATTATCAAAGAAGTTGACAACTAAGTGCAAATATGAAAACTTGAGGATGCAAGAAGGTGAAGATATAGCAAGCTACTTTCAAAGAGTTGACAGTGTAGTAAATGAAGTCAGAAAACAAGGAGACACTTTGATAGATGAAGATGTTATGGAGAATATTTTGATGACCCTATGAGAGAGCTACAATGATAAGATCTTAGCTATTGAGGAAGTTTATGATCCAAAGAAATTCACCAGAGAGCAACTATTTGGAACCTTGACCGCATTTGAGATGAGGAATTTCGGAAAAGAAAAGGAGAAATCTGAAACAACCTTCAAAGCCAAAAAAAATAGAAGAAGATTCGAATAGTGAAAGTTTAGATGAGTTGGAAGCAAACTTCACAAGAAAACTGAAGAAAGATACCAACAAGTACAAAGGTATGTTACCTCTTAAATTCCTTTTATGTGGAAAGATTGGTCATTTAGCAACTAGGTGTCCGGAAAAAGGAACAAGAAATTTTTTTTAAAGAACCAATAAGGTGGGCAATTATATTAATGAAAATGCTAGTATTTCAAATGATGAATCAAATCATGAGGAGTTTTTTTTTTGGTGGAAAAAGATGAACCTATATTTGATACCTCTAATAGTTTTCTAGAATATAATGATAACACTCAAGTTGCATTATATGTTAAAAGAAACAAAGATGAATGGTTGATTGATAGTGGATGTTTGAATCATATGACTGGTGATAAAATTAAGCTTGAGAAGCTTGAGAAATATAATGGAGGTTCTGTTAGATTTGGAGATGATAAAATGTCACAGATTGTTGGAATTGGTTCTATTACCTTTGATGGAAAATATAACACTAACAATGTTTACTATGTTTAGGGTTTATATCATAATATTTTGAGTGTTGGATAGATGTGCGAGAATGACTATAATGTTGTATTTCGGGATGATGGTTGTGAGATTTGGAAGATTTCTCAAATTGTTAGTGTAGTAGGAAAAATAACATGTGGGAATATGTATCAATTGGAAGGAGCTACAAAGAGATTCTTATTATCTTAGTGCAAGGAAAATTGGATTTGGTACTAGAGGATGTGTCACATCAACTTTGAGAATTTTATAAGGATAATTTCAACAAGAGAAGTCAAAGACTTTCCAAGACTGACCAAACTAGAAAAAAATATTTGTAAAGGATGTCAAGAAGGAAAATAGATCAGAAAATATTTCTGAGGAAAAGAAGAATCATCTATCAAATTGTTGGACTTAGTACACACTAACCTATGTGGTCAACCCAGAACAAGAAGCTTACAAGGTGAGAGATATTTCATGCTTTTAATAGATGGTTATTCTAGACTAACTTGGGTTATATTTTTAAGAGAAAAATTAGAGGCTTTAGAAAAATTCAATATTTTCAAGGCAAGAGTTGAGAATGAAGTTGATAGTAGAATCAAGTGTTTAATATTTGATAGAGGATGAGAGTTTAATTTTGATGAATTCAACAATTTCTGTGAGAAAAATGACATTAAAAGACAGCTATCTACACCTAGAACACCACAACAAAATTGTGTAGTGGAAAGAATGAACCAGACAGTTCAAGAAGTATCTAGAACAATGTTCAAGGAAGTAGGTTTACCAAAGGTCTATTGGAGAGAAGCAATACACATAGTAGTTTACACTCTTAACAGAGTACTATTCTGGAGGAGGTATGGAAAGACATCATATGAGCTATGGCATGGAAGAGATCCCACAATAAAGTACTTCAAGATTTTTGGAAGTTAATGTTACATCCAGAGAGATGAGGACAATCTTGGAAAGTTTGATAGTAGAGCTGATGAAGGCATATTTTTGGGTTACTCTACAAGAAGAAAAGTGTACCAGTGTTACAACAAGAGACTGAACAAGCTAGTTGAAAGTGTGAATGTGAAAGTGGATGAAGATGTTCAAAGAAATCCTAGCATGCATATTGAATATGAATCAGATGACTTAGATGAAAAAGGAAAGAAGGATAAGAAAGAAGAAGAGACAAAGGAGGCTTCGACATCTACAACTAAAACCCCAAGGTATGTATAAAGAAACCACTAAAAAAAAAAGATTATTAGAGATAAGAATAAAGGAATCATCACAAGAAGCAAAGAAGCTCAAGAAAAATTATTACCATTTTTACTCTCAAAAACTAAGCCAAAGAATGTGGAAGAAAGTGGGTGTTCTAGAACAAGCTGGATAAAAATGGAAAAGTAATAAGAAACAAGGAAAGCTTAGTTTGCAAAGGTTATACTCAGATTGAAGGTAATGATTTTGAGGAGACATATGCCCCTATTGCCTAGATGGAAGTGATCCAGGTATTCTTAGCTTTTGCATCTTTTAAGGATTTCAAAGTCTATAAAATGGATATAAAACATGCATTCTTAAATGGAGAACTGAAGGAAGAAGTATAAATTGAGCAACTAGAGGGATTTAAGTCTAGAAATGACTCAGATGTTGTTTGTAGGTTGAAGAAATATTTATAAAAATTGAAGCAAACACCTAGAGCTTGGTATGATAGATTAGACAAGTATTTGATTGGACAAGGATTTCAAAAGGGATCTGCTGATAGTAATTTATACTATAGAATTTACTTAGATCAAATGTTGATTGTTTTGGTTTATGTTGATGACATAATCTTTGGAGGAAATGATGATTTGTGCAAAAAAATTGCAAATGAAATGAAAAAGGAATTTGAAATGTCTATGATAGGTGAGTTAAATTTCATCCTTGGATTACAAGTAAATCAAAACAACAAATGAATTTTCATCTCTCAGTCCAAGTATACCAAAGAATTATTGAAGAAGTTTGGATTGGAGAACTCCAAACCGGTTTATACACCTATTGTTACCGGATGTAAGTTGACAAAAGAAGATGATTCACCTAAAGTTGATGCAAGTATGTACAAGTCAATGATTGGAGAATTTTTATATTTGATTGCTACTAGACCAAAAATTATGTATGTTGTTTGTTTTCCAACTAGATTTCAGCAAGAACCAAAGGCATCACATGTTGTTGTATTAAAAAGGATCTTTAGATATTTGAAGGGTACAAAATATATCGGGTTATGGTATCCAAAGGATTCAGATTTCATTTTGATAACTTATAATGATGTTGATTGGTTTGGGTGTGTTGATAAAAGGTAGAGCACAAGTGGTGGAGCTTATTTCCGTAGCTCCTAGTTGGTTACTTGGTCAAGCAAGAAACAATATTTGGTATCCTTATCTATTGTTGAAGCTTAATACATTGCAACATCCTCATGTTCCACTCAGGTATTGTGGATGAAATCAACGCTGAAAGACATTGGCATATCATTTGATGAACCGATCTCAATTATGTGTGATAATACCATATATATATTAGATATCACTTCTTGAGAGAGAAGGTATTGGAAAATGAGGTAAGACTTGAATATGTACCTACAAAAGAGAAGATTGTAGACATTTTCATAAAACCGTTGAGCAAAGATACTTTTGAGTATCTTTGAAAAAAGTTAGGGGTTTTGTCCCCTCCTAGTATACAAAAATTTGCACTAGGGTGTGCATTGGTCTAGGGTATTATATGCCCACTCTTATCTAGATCAATGCTTGGTGGATTTCTCATAGGGGCAGCAAAGTAAGTTTTTTAGGGGGAGTTTTTACCCTTTTTCTTTGATATCAAAGGGGGAGAAGAAAAGAAGGTCCTTAATGCTATTGATGTTGACATTGAGTTGTTTGGTTTATTGTTAATGAATGTTTCCATCAATGACAAAGTGGGATATTTTTGGAATGTGATTTTGTTGATTGTTGTCATTAATGGTTGTCATTGATGTCAACATATCTTGGTTGATTGATTAAGGTTCAGTTTTCATGCTTTGGTAATTTGAATTGGCATGCTTCGAATGTTGTGTTATGATGATCTATCTTTCGTCATACTTGACCTGGTACCATTCATTTTAAAACATAATGAGATACACTCTTATGGGTTCAAACCGATCTATAAATTGGTTAACATGCCCCAAAACATTGTTTGAATTGTAATGTGTATATTCTATTCTTTAGTTCCAAATATCATGGTTAATATGCAATGTGTTGATTTGAGAAAAGAGGTTATGTATGGCCCACATTTCATTCCTTTCCATCACAGGAATGCTTTTGTGGTAACCTAATTCAGATTGTGTTTGGCCAACTTAGGAGATTATGAAGGCATGAAATGGTATAAGTAAAATTTCATTCTATTTAATGAAAGTAAGTGTGGTGAATGTGAATCTAAAAATATAGATATTGTAAAGTATGTGAAAGTATACAACCCAAGGTAGTAGACAGTGAGGTTCTTCTGGTGTGACTATTGGTGACAATTATTTTTAGTGGTGGATTTCATTTCATCATTCTTCTGGCAATGAGACTTTTTTTTTTGGCAGTGTGCCCTTTTAATTTTGGTTGTAATAGCCAAGTAATGAGCCCACTAATAATGAGCCTTACCTATAGTAAGCATTCTAGAAGTGAGCCCTTGTAAAAATCACATTAATCGATGTCACCTTAACTAGTGTTTTATAATTGAGAATTAGCATTCTCTGTGGTTTTTTCCATATTGGGTTTCCAAGTAGATTTTGGTGTTCATTGTGCATGGTGTTGTTATGTTCTTTCATGTTCATATCTACTTTAATTATTATCTGATTGATTTAAGATTGCTCTAGATTAATTAAAATCAAGAAAAAAAAATTATGATAAATGATTCACCCCCCTCTCAGTTATCCAGACTATTCAACATATATTAGTGTGAAAGTGTAAAGATAGACTTTACAACACCCAAAATAAGGCACAATTAAGTCCATTTAGTTCAAAGGTCCTTGAACTTAATGTGAATGTGTAAAACACATTACAACACTAAATGAAGGCAACATTTGGTTCATTTTAATATTAATTATTCATTCCTAAACTAAGATAAAAGAAAGACTTTTTATGTTACTACATTTTTCCCCCACTTTAGTGAGATTATGACCCTGTGTCAAACTCATACTAAAGTAGACATTCAAGACACTTATGTATGCAGAAATACCAAAGATTCACAATCATACAACATCAAATATCAAGAAAAATAATAGGTGGATCAAGCATTAACTATCCAACATGATGTGAAACACGTCTCAGTTGTTTTTCCAAGAGAAGGGGGGAGGATCAAGCCTTAACTATCTAACACATTGTGGAACATGTCTCAACTTTTTGTCCAAATAATTTTCACAAGTAGAACTTGATGTTCACAATGCAAATGACACACACACTCACTCGGCGGTAGTGGAATCTCAGGTTGTCCACTAGGCGAGTCTTCCCCCAAGAAGGTGGCTTAGTGAAGAAGTCATGCTTCTGTGTTAGCTCTCACTATACTTACCATACCAAATCTATCCCTTCAATAACTCCAATAAGATGCCACTCACATTCTTGTCCCATACTTAACAAGTTGTATTATGTTAAGCACCTATGCACATGGAAAGGCATGATAGGAAAGAAAGGTGTGTTATGCTAGGTGTCCTTGAATTAGTGTTTGAGCTTCACAAGGTCAAAAAATTGTATTATGCCAAACACTTATGAACAATAACACTAGTAAAAGGTTTTTTTTTCAAATGGATTTTGCATCATTTGTGTAAGGTTTTCTTCTTAGGGAAGATCATGCCTAATGTCTCCAAGAGAGGACAAGTCGAGAGTAAAAGATTCACAACTTAGGGAATGAAATGTGTCACATCACCAATAAGAGGAAAGTTATACACTAAGAAATATCATACTCTTGGAGGACATCAAACCTAATGAAATCACCAAGAAAAGGACACATCACAAGGAAAAAAAATTGCACAATGAAATATGAAAAATGTCGAAAGATATCATCGATGTATTCCTCCACTCTAAAGCACTTTCTAACACCATTTTTGTTAGAAATTTATTTAAAGTAGCCAATGTTTACTCCTAAGACATGAGATCTTTATTCAAAAATCCCTATGCCAAGTCATGTGTTTCTAAAATAAAGAGCCATAAAAAAGGAGGGAGGGGTTTTCCCCCCAAAACTATAAGGGCTATATGGATTCAGGGTAGTATATCTATGCTACACTATTGTAATAGAGCTCAAAAATGCCATCATTCCCCAAATACTCATAGAACTGGAAGAATGGAACATAAAGAGAAAAAATAAATAAAAATACTTTCGAGCCAACATGGAAGAGACTTAAATGTCTCAATGTCTTGTGTCATCCCCAAAAGGAAAACACAAGACAATTGAAAAAGGTCAAATATCTACAACATATAGAAGAATGTAGATACATATAGAGGAATGGACAAAAAGAGAGAGACATACATCAAACAAAATAATATGGTGGATCACATTACGCACATGCAATCACATAAAGAAAATGAAAAAGAAAATAATGTGAAAGAGTTGTAAGGCACATGCGAGTCAACTTATAGCAAGTCATCTCATCCCAATATCAGTTAGTGTATGTGGAAGGCAAAAAACTAGCCAAAGGGATAATGCCAAGTGATTAACTAGAGGAAGAACCAAGTTAACCACTCTTTTTAGGATATTTAAGCTCATGGAAGAGGAGAACAATGAATTCAACTCATTATGCACTTGTTCATCAATATTTGCAATATCAATGTCATCATCTAAATTAATCACAATAGGAGGTTGAGTGATAATGTTCCTAGAAGGTTCTTATTTACATTGTGGTGAAGTTATAGAGTCATCATGCATTGCTTCATCCAAGTTAGGATTTTTTTTTTCTTTTTTTTTTTTTCTTCTTTAGTTTGTAACATATGAGAAATAACACAATGTCTATGCCTATGCTCTCTAGCATTTCAGTTTTGTTTCAATCTGTTGTCAATTTTATTTTGTGTAGGAGTCGCTTTGTCAATCATAGGCTTCTGCTCCTCCCTTAGGGGAGGAGCGGAAGGAACCATAGGAGGTTTTTCAACCACTTTCTCTTTAGCTTTGAAAATTTTTTTGACTTTAGGAGGCACAATGATATTGTTTAGATTTTCTCATGGTCTCTTATAGGAAATGGTAGGAGGATTTGTCATAGGTTGCTCTTGGATATTTGTAAGTTATTTTGGTTCAATCATAGTTCTGTCAAGGATAGGTGGCTCAATCATGGGTTGAGGCATATTTCTAAGGGATAGTTTTATTATACACTTTGCCTTAAGCTTTTGATATGATTTGAAAATGAAGTCTTCATGGGGTCTAATAAGTTCAATAGGATCAGGCCAAAATAAATCTAATGAAAAGTTCCCTTGGGAAGACATAGGATTAAAGCCACTATGGTGTACAATAAAGATCTCATTTCCAAAAGGAAAATTTAAACATTATGCACAACCAATGGGATGTCATTCATGGAGTCAAGCCATGGGTAGCCCAACTTCACACAAAATTGGTTCGACGATGGGATGATGGTGAATGAGACACTTAATGTTTTTGTTCCAAATTTTAGAGGGAGATTTATCAAGCCCATCACAGGGTAAGGAAAACAATTATGTGTTTTGATCCATGGCTTTAGTTTGTGATATGTATCATGATAAAGTTCATGCAAAAATAGGAATTCTTTAGTGATCACACTCTCTAAATAGATAAGATCAATTAATATCCCATTAGTAGGCTTGTCATTGATTCTTCCAACTATGTAAAGATGACCATCAGATGCATGTTTAAGTATGTATGTTTGTGAAAAAGCGATATCAAGAGGTATTTTGGTTGAGCCCTTGCGAGGTTTAGCTTCAATAAAGTTAATCGAGGCATGTGTTTTATTATTTTTTTGTTTGTTTAAGTTCGCATGAACGAAGCAACTAAGGCTATTGAAAATTTGTGTTTTGTTTACAATTTTAAGCATTTTTCTTAGATTTTGCAAAGTATAAATTGTAACTGAGGGTAATTTTTATGAGGTTTGTTAGCAGATTAAATACAAAAATATAAAAACCCACAATAAATAATGGAGTGCAAAGGAATTAATAAATAAATAATGGAACAATGTCACCCAAGTTCTTCATCCTCCATGACTGATCTCCATTACACCTTCTAACTTACTGAAAATGTGAGCTTGCCCTCAGATTTGTGATGAGCAATCTAAGATTTTGACTAGTCCTAAACAAGTGTTGAAGGATTCAAATGATTGTGAAAGAGAATGTAAAAATCCTACATGAAAACTAAATTAACTAAATGACAAATATTAGCAAATGCAAGACTCAACAATTGCAAGATGCAAGATTTGCAAGAGTTTTCAAGATATTAAGAGATGACAAAATGAGGACAAAATTGACATTTTATAGAAAATGCAATTTTGGATGGACGGACGAGATTAAAGATTGAGAAGTGCCCTAGAATCAATGGTCAAGATTCAAAATAAAAACCTCTTAATTAGGGTTAGGGAAATTTTAGGGTGAAATTCAAAATGAGTGGACAAGAATTAATTTAAGAAATTAAATCAAGGAATGAGAATAGGTGTGACAGTGAGATGAGATTTAGTAAGTAGAAAAATAATCAGTTAGAAAATCAAGTCCTTTTAGGAATTACTTAATTTGTGGAGGGAAATGCTATTTTTAATTTAATATTTTAATTTAATTCAAAATGGTGAAGTCATGTGAATCTACTTGAAGAGGGAGAAATTTAAAGAAATGATTTTATTTAAATTTGGAAATAAATTAAATGAGACAATTAAATAATTAATTTTAAATTATTTAATTGTGGAAGAAGTGGGTTAATAATTAAATAAATTGTAGGGGATTTATTTAATCATGAGAGGACTTTAATATTATAGACATTTAAATAAAATTAATTTATTTAAATAATCAAGAGGGAATAGTGGATTAAATAAATTTAATAATTTATTTAACTTAAAGAGGACTTTAGACATTAGTGGCGTATTTAAATAAATATAATTTATTTAAATAGTTAATAAGAATAAGAGAGATGAATTAATTAAATAATTGGTCATTATTTAATTAATAGTTGAATTTGGTCAAAGTGACATAATCAAATTATGTTTAGAGGAATTGATGAGAAAATTGAGTTCGCAGGCCTAGGTCAATTTTATGTGTCTACATTTTGCCCCTCTTTGTCATAATGCAGTTTATCGCATTATGGCAAAGAAAAAAAGTCAAGTATATGCCCCAACGAAAGTATGGAGTGCCTATGCCCCCTCGAGAAATTTTTTGAATTTTGGCCCGGGGTCAAAAAAATTTAGAAAGTCTCCCAATAAGCTAAATGGATGTCTAGAAAAACAATGACGCGATCAGTTTTGAAAGCAAAGGACATTAAGATAGAAAAAATGTCGGTCAAAGATGGTCAAATGAGCCTCTAGTACAAACCCTAAAGGCCAAACCCTAATTTTCAACCTATAAATAGGTTTGAAAAGGCAATCCATGTGTCATTTTCATATTTACTAGTTAGAAATTTTGGAGAGCAGAGCGCGAGGAGAAGATGGTGATTCCTATGATAGACCATCACAGCTACTGAGTGAGGACATTCCGATGACTTGAGGGCATAGAGGTACCGGTAAGTACCCCTTCCCGACTTTCGTTTTCTTGATTTTATTGCATTAATTAGGGTTTAGGGTAGGAAAACAAATGTGTTGTGGCGCAAGTGCATTCGCGTAAACTGCAAATGCTATCGCATTCGATGCATTTGTTGCGTCATGCCACAAGTGCATGGGATGGGTGAGGTTTAGGTTTAAAATGATGCAAACACTAGGTCAAAAGATGCAACTGCCAAAATGAAACGCAAGTGCGGATACGCACAACGCAAGTGAAATATTGCGACGTAACCACAATGCCAAATAACACAACTATTATGAAATGATGCAATTGCCATGCTGAATGATGCAAGTGATATAGACTCATAAAATTGTGGGCAAGAATGATGCAACTACTTAAATATGACAAAAGTGCAAAATACAGAGCCGCATATGACTTAGCATGACATAATTGCAGTTGACCAGGGTTGACGAGAGTTGAATTAGTGTAGACTCTTCTTTTAGATGCATTTTTTATTACACAGCTAGTAATAATGCTTTTTAATGCTAATCCATGTGTGTTGACCTTTGTTTCTACATGTGCAGAAATGACTAGTGCCCATTTACACACGTGAGTTTAGACCTAACACATATGCATTCAGAGATCATTTGGGAGATTAGGAGTGACATCAATTGATGATACTAGGCCTATATTATGTCACTTACATGCCTTTAGAGACATGTTCCTTCCACCTGCCCACAGGAGAGGCCATTATGACTTTAGAGGATGTGTACAGGATTCTGCGCATCCTGATCAGTGGGGAGTGAGTGGTTTTTGATCTCCGCAGAGGGTGACGGCCTTGGGAGAGATGTATGAGGCTGTAGATGATGCTGGTTTTGTTATTCATGGGTATGAGATCGGATGGGAGTTTGTGTCTGATCATTATCCTCAGTGGGATGTTATGCTAACGACATTGATTGTCGGGGTCCTTATACCAAATCATCATGAGCATAGATTTCCTATAGGATGGGGGGATGTTCTGGTGTGGATGCAAGGGATAGGACAATATTTGCTTTGGGGCCATGTTTATTGGGTATGTTATACCACCAGTTGCATGAGGTTGTATACTAGGAGGGTCAGAGTATCAGTTGTGGTCCTACTTTATTGATGATCTAGGCATGGGAGCACATTCTCATTTTCCATCCACTAGTTCAGATTTAGTAGTTGGGTGAGGGTATGCCCTATGTGTATCTATATGCAGGTTCAGTTACCTAGACCCACGTAGGAGATACAGGGTACTCGCATCACAAGATTGACACATTGATGAGTTTTGTCTGGAGGCCCTTTAGAGATTGTGCCTAGTGGTCGAATGGGGATGGACATCTTTCTTTTTGCAGACAGTTGGGGTATTTGATTGTCCATATTGTATAAAGTTAGAGGATCATTGAGATGTACTTTCCCTAGTTGGTACTACAATAGTTTGGGGAGTAGTAGGGTGTGCCTGTGGGGATGATCAAGTATGCACGGTCATCTAGAGAGACCATGTGGGGGCTTCCTATAGTAGTGGCCTTGGTAGAGCAAAAAATCAATGGGTTGGTTGCATAGTAATGGGGATGGAGGGTAGGGCCAGTAGATGCAGGGAAATTGGCTGAGTATGATGCTTGGTGGAAAATTCATAGGCCTATTCCCTTGACAGATCCAAATGGTCTGACATCGATTGATCATTGATTATTCATTCCACGGGTGTGGAGGGGAGGTCGGGGAGGGATGGAGGGAGATATGGTGGCCGAGGGGATGGAGGGAGAGGTGGGGGAGATGAAAAAGGTGGTGGAGATGGTGGGAGAGGTGGAGGGGATGATAAAGGTGACGGGGGTGGAGATGGTGGCGGTGATGGCAGGGGTGGGAGGAGGAGGAGGGGAGACATAGAGTAGAGGTAGAGGAGGAGGTGGAGGTTAGAGCAGATGGTGAGGGGTTGGGATATGATGATATTTTTGCAAAGCACCACCCTCCGGATATTGATGTGGAGGAGGTTGTTAGAGAGGAGGAGAGGGATGAGGAGGATGAGGAAGTGGAGGATGAGGTTGAAAGGATGTTGAGGGAGAAGATGATCGAGGGTGAGGAGGAAGGTGACAAGACACCCATTCTACTTGTAGATGATACTATTGATGAGAGAGTGGCCAAAATTTAGAGAAGATTAGATGTGGCCTTGTCTTAGAACAAGGCCCTAGTAGCAGAGTTAGAGGTGGTGCAAGTGGACAGAGATCAGGCTATGATCTGATAGGAGGAGGCCAAGAGATGGGTCAAGGAGTTTGTAGAGATATGCACAAGACCATCAGGGGACATGGCCAGAGATTTGGCCAAGATGAGCGAGAGAAGAGGCTGATACAAATTACTATATAAGCAGCTTGTGCCACCTAAGAGACAGGACCCTAGTTTATCTAGGTCATATAGCAAGATAGGTAGTGGTACTCAGACCCATAATATCAACAAATCACATAGTAGTAGCCACATTAGTGTAGCTAGGTCCACCTCATCTAGGAAGTCATCAAGTCACATATCACATAGTTTACATAGATATTCATTAGGCCAAAGCCATAGGTTAGGACACAACCACAAATTAGTATCTTTTGGTCACCAACCAGAGCAGAGGCAGCCTCCCACTATGGACCCCTTAGGATCTCAGAGTCAGGCTCCAATCACCTCACCCATTCGGGTTACAGTTCAGTTGATGAGCCCACATCAATTGCCCCATGGTTCACCTCCACAAGATGGATATGGCACAACTTAGGGTTTATATTTCTTTTTTACCATGAGACATTGTATATGTTGACTTTTGAGCCTATGAGCTCCATTTTTGTGATTCCTCCAAATTCTATCCTGTGACATTTATTTTTTGAGATATATATGAGATGATCTTGATGTGAACTACATGGCTTGTCTTATGATGCTATGTGTTATGATGTTGTATTCTTTATGTGATGTGATGTGACATTATGCATTAATGATGATGGTTTTATCCCTATATGTAATGATGGTCCTACTTTATATGCTGATGATAATGGTAATGTATATGATGAGATGGGTGCATTAATGTATTATGAGATGTATGGTGATATGATTTTATGGTTATGGATGCAATTATGGATATGTTCATGTATGTGTGCATTATGTGATGTATGATGATTATGATTCCTATATGTTAATACAAATGATGGTTATGATGTCTATATGTTAATGCAAATGATGATTTTATGTATGCAATAGGGATGGATGTAAATGATAACTCATGTGTCATGAAATGTGAGTGCTGATATTATTATGGAATATGATGTATGCAAATGTGAAATGTGATAATGAAATGAGTGTATGATCATGTATGAAACTATGTTTTTGTATGTCACAGGATATCATCAGAGGACTGGAGAAGAGAAGACGAAGGTGGATGTTAGTGTGGAGAAAGATATGCATGTTAGTGCAGAAACAAGAATCCTTCAACAATTTTTATAGAACTATAATAGTTGTTTCTCTTAATCATCATTGGGCAGAATATCGTAATGGCCAAAAAACACTATGATATGACATAGATCAATAGTGTGCAAGGTCAAATCATCACGTAGATCAAATATTCGTAGACGAGGATGACCATGACTCATACAAGGAACACAATTATTCCCAATTATTTGTCATAACCAATTGCAAATAGACAAGAATAATCATGAAACGCTGTTGCTTCTCTGAATCCTGATGTTAGGACATCCTCGAGAAACTAGCCACATGAAAGTCAATAAAAGAAAACAATACCATCACACTACGTCATTGCTCCTCTAAATCTTGAGGTTAGGACATCCTTGATAAACTAGTAGCAGGATGATCAAAAGGACAAGGATGATCATCATGATATGTCGTGGCTCCTCGGAACTAATATCATGATAACCATCAAAAG
>VCHN02000622.1:0-33513 GCA_007115665.2 Sequoiadendron giganteum | reverse complement strand
AGATATATATTTTATGAAAAGTCACCTCTTTAACCAAACAACACATTCCCTCCATGAGTCACCTACCTTGAATGGTATAAATAGAAGGAAGGAAAATAAGGGAGAGGAAAAAATATTGAGAAATACAATCTACAATTCAAAACAGTAGCAACAATGATTGTTATGCATTGGAATATAGATCCATTCAATATATATATTATTTAATAGACATACAAGTATATATGCATAGATATAGATAAATTTTATAATGAATAAAGAATATATATGAATAAGGAAAGAATAATGATATAAACATATATATATATATATATGAATACTAATGGATATAAGTAAGAGAATAATTATATATATACATGATTAAAAGAAATAATGATACTTATAAGTGATGATGACTCTTTAATATAAACATAAGTAGATTATGTATATTTATGAATTATCCTCATCCTATGATCAATTCAGTATAAGGTTGAAGGAGGCAAGTAAGGAAACATGGAGAGATATAGCAACTCAGGTGATGTACTCACTTAGCAATAATATTTAACATATTTTGAATATAAGAAACAAATATTGCTAGTCTGATTATTGGTGTAATGTTTTCTTTAATATTATCATGATGATAATGATGTTGATATTGATTTCAAGAATCAGTAATAAAAACAAATATCTTACTAATAATGCTCTTATGTGTTAAAATATCTTACATACTTATACATAGATTCTCTTACACATCTTACATGAAATTCAATATTCTTTAAAATTATTATACACACATCATACAAAGGAATAAATGTGACATAATGACCAAGTTATAAGTGATATGGACTTTCTCATTAGGGAACATAAAGTACATTACAAATTAATATATAATCTAAATATGATGACTTGCAAGGTGTATGAAACACCTTATCTCAACACTGAGTGTTCTAGATGACTTGGAAGCCTTCGTAAAATTAATTTATATAGGATGTAAGGCATTATAGTACATTATTCTATTGGATTCATTTGTTTCAAGTGATAATATTTCTCGTAATAATGCTAGAGGTTGTTTGATTGAATAAGGAAGATATTTTTGGGTGCCAGATGATGATTGAGTAGTGATCTATACATGTGAACTTTGGTCTTATAGAGATTATAGAGATGATCTAGACATCATAATTATTTTGGAGATTTTTTTATGATTTAGCAAGTTAATTATTGAAAACACATTGGAATAAAAACATAAAAAATAAATTATGAGTAGAAGAAGAAGCAACATAAATTGAAGTGGTAGTTTGATATGTTGATGGATTAGTCTTACTTATGGTTTTGGAAATTAATTTTTCTAATAGTGAAATTGTTACATTTTCTTGGATTTAAACAAGAAAGGAAGGAATTTTTTAAACATGATAAATTAGAGGTCCATTGAAGGTCTGAAATTAAACCTCATCTAACATCCAAATTAGAAATGGTTTTCATAATTAGATTCTTCCAAACAAATTGTTTAAAAAGAAACTTCATTTCAAGTTTGGATATAAAATTTATGGGATTTGGAAGTCTCTAATAGTGATAGTGATGAGAAATTACTACATGATTTATTTTTTACTATCATGAAACCTTTTAAAATCTATTGTAGGTTTGATGAGGGTGTGATTTTACTTCTATACATATTATTTTCCTTATGATTAATTATTACATTCATTTGGAGTATGCTTAGATTTTTATTGTCATCTTTCTTGTATTGTAACTAACTACGATATAGTAGAAGAGTTCAACAACTATTCAAATGGTTTTAAATATCATATTTTATTAAAAATTCCCAAGAAAATATCCTTTGGTGTAATTTTCTAGATATTTTTATTGCGTGGCAATGTGAGTAATCATGATGTTAGATTTATAAAATTAAGGGAGTAGAGCATGTTAGCAAATAGAAGCTAAGAAACCCTATTTTTCAATGGTTGTTTAGGATGACATGAATTATACAACTATTTCATAGTGTTCTAAGTGGAACATTCATTCTTGTGGATGAAATAAGCTCAAACTACCCATGTGTTAGATCTTGAAGATGCTATGTGTGGTGTAGGTTTTGTACCTACTTGGATATTATATGTTATAATGTGTCGGTGGAAAAATATGTTAATTTATGGTACGCTTCTCTTAAGTTAGAATTATATAGGGTCATGTAGACAATTCATGTAATTAATTATTTAAGGTAATGCGTAGACCTTAATGAGGATTACCCCTGGGTAAAAGCACAAACCTGTGTCACACTTTATAAAGGAATCGACCAACAAAAAAAAAAATTCTGAACTTCGACCACATAAAAGTGGTCTTTATGTTTTGAATTTCAAAATGGTGTAATCTAATGAAATGTAGAAATTTTGATGAAGTTTATTCCTATAATTTTTTAAAAAATCAAAAAAATTGTTTTCATTATGTTTTTTTCAATTTAAGGACAATTTTGGAATGCTGGAAATTTCAGAAAATAGTGACTTCACAGGTCGCCAAGAAAAAAATTGAAAAAAACTTCATTTCTCCCTAAATTTATTTTCTTCAAATAGGTAACTTAAATATCTACTATATGAAATTTTTTTTCAAATTTTGATGTATATTTTTCTCGTAATAACGTTTTAAAGTTAAACATGTCAAAATTTGACAGTTTTCACGAGCCGTCAACTATTTTCAATTTTTTTAATCATTTTCAAAAAAAAAATTATACCCTTTTGAATAAGACTCTCTCTTCTATTGGACCATATAAGTTTTAAATAATTTTAGTGTGTTTTACTAATTGTTTATTAAATTTCTAATCAACCTCTTTTTTTAATTTTAACAACCTACTTGCATTATTTTAAAAATAAAATATATTAAAACTAATCAAAATATTTTAAAAATTATATATTTGGATTCCTAACTCTGAGCTCTAGAAAAAAGTATTTTTATTTTTTGCAAAATAATCATTCTGATAGGAGAAATACTTAGTTAAAGTTGAAAGTTTCATAAAATTCTGAAAATTGTTGAGTTGGTTGCCAACTAGGATGCCAACTAGATAGTTTTGGCCAAAAGGGTTTCTATTGGAAGGGTTTCGGTCGAACGAAACCCTTCCGATAGAAACCCCTTCACATATAATAAGCCAAATTCTTGAAACCCTTCCGATAGACACCCCTTCACATATAATAAGTCAAATTGAAAGCCGATTGTAAAGTTGGCAAGGAGATTTTATTTTTTTTTGCTTTTTGGCTGAAACCTATTCGGTCAAAACCATGTGTGCCACATATACGCCACATGGTTTCAACCGAAACGTACTTGGCCGAAAAATTTCCAGCCGAAATTAGTTCACTCAAAACTATTTATTAGGTCGAAAGTGTGACACAGTTTTGTGCTTTTACCCCCCTCCATATATGTTAGTAGGAGGTGGTCTATATAAAGAATTTGAATATCATTGTAAAGATATGTGTTGAGTATAATATTGTGTTTGTTATCTCTTAGAGATATAGCATGGAGTAGATTATTCCAAAAGGAATATTGTACAATGTTACCCTACCTCAAGGGTTTATTCTATTTCTACATATATTGGATATTAGGGCATCTTGGACCAAACACATCTCATGTGTGATATGTGATATATATTTTATACTATATTATTGTAAAATTATTATATGTGTGAATCTTATCAAGTGGTATAAAAGCTACAATTTAGGCAAAGGGTAGGATGAAACACTAGTTTTTCAAGATTCGCCTATATCTTCCAAATGACTATAATTTTTTAATGATGTAACAAGATCATATAAGAAAGCTACAATCCAAAAATCATATTTTTAACATCAATGTTGAGTGATTTATTGCAACTTTATGTTTTCTCATATATTCATTCCCTAGGTTGCAAATCATAAAATTTTATAATAATTTTAGACTTGTAGAAAGCTTGTGAAAATTTATTAGGGGTCTATTATTTGTATTTTTGGCTTTGAGGCTAAAGAAATTATTGATTTATTTAGTCAAATTTTGTTCAAATAGATTGGATAGAATGGTGGTCTATTGAAATAATTTTTCATATAGCCCCAATTTCAATGGGGTTTCCTCATTTGAAGGAAGTGGAGTTGTATTATAAGGTTCACATATGGTGGTCTATTGAAATAATTTTTCATATAGCCCCAATTTCAATGGGGTTTCCTCATTTGAAGGAAGTGGAGTTGTATTATAAGATTCACATAAATATAAAAGAGTTAGTGGTGAAAGTGTAATATGGGTCACAAATTTTTCATTATTCTTACAATGTGAAACTAAAAAATGGTATATGTACTATTGTGTAAGGATACTTATTCTTTAAATCAACTAGAAAAAGCTTCCTTAGATATAGATGAGATCAAGAATGGGCAAAAAGAGGAGGAAATCATTAGAGAGGCATGGTAATACAAAAAATCAATAAGACAATCATATGGATCTACATGGAATCAAAGGAATAGCTACAATAACTAGTGGCATCACATAAGTAATGGTTATTTATGGAAAAGAATGAGGACTTACTACAATAAGGAATATAATCACATGGGTGTAGAAAAATATGGATCAAGGACAAAATCTAGGTATCATCAAGCTAAAACCAACATGAAAATCAACTATAGATGGTTGGATAATTGGTCATGGCATCACATTTATAATGAATTAGGATAATCATGCTACTTGGCTTCTTCTCATGTTTCAAGGAAAAAGTATGTCAAGGAGGGATGACATGTTTTGAATCTAGGGATGTGATATCATAATGTATGTAGATAGAATTGGATGTAAACTTGTTGGACACATTCTTTAAGTTTGTTAAATTGGTTCACATGGAAAACTTTTGTAATTGTTTATACTAGATGAGGAGTATGTCTTCATGGAGATTGCCCTTGCATTATGTTATTAGGAGGTGGTCTATATAAAGAAGGAAAATATCATTATAAGGATGTTTTGAGTATGATATTATATTTGGGATCTCTTGAAGATATATTGTGGATAGACTTCTTTTAAGAGTACTATAAAATGTTGCCCTACCTCAAGAGCTTATTTTATGTCTATATATATTGGATATTAGGCCATCTTGGCCCACATACATCTCATATGTGGTATGCGGTCTTTATTGTACATTATATTATTATAATTATTATATGTGTGGATCTTATTATTCTATAACATTTTCAATCTAGTTCTCTTGCAATGAAATCCATTAGCAGTTCATTATTATGATTTTGGGCAATGAGACAATTTCTTGTAGGTGTTCCATAATGAACCATTAGGGTTAATGTAGCTTGAATATTCATTCACATGGAAAGTGAAGGCTATGCCAGCTATGTCTAAACTTGAGATAGTTGATATTCAGAGTCAAAGTAGTGTAGGTCATGTCATATTTATGACAATGTGCATATACATATTCTAAGTCCTATGCATGTAATGTTAAACTATTATACATTTATGGATTAGTGGCACAAGTAGAACCTACTCCTTGATTTTGAACCCCATTAAAGGGTTTCTTTAGATGTATCTTCTATTGCAATAATGTGTGTGCAGTTATTTTTCTATATTTAGCTAATAATTTTTAATGTTTATATTTATTCTAATTTTCAAGGCAAATCTTTAAAACAAACTCAACAAGATAAAAATCAAAGCAATTAAAGTAATCAAATATTCATCTAAACATACTTTAAATAATTATTTCACTAATTATTTTCTATTTGTATAAAATCACCCAAACTTAATTTATCCAAAAATAAGTAAACTAAAAAATTAATATAACCTATTAGTTAATCACCTTTGATAAGTAAATGATCAAACAATAGTTTACATTTATGACAACAGTTAACATTTATGACAAATCAATATTTTATAGTCTATATAATTTATAAATCATCATTATGCACATATAAAATATCATCTAAATAAACTAGATCAAACACTCAAAAAAAAAAAATACAATTTTTTTTTTAAGGTAAACACTTTGATCACAAATATGGGATGTCATCTCCAATACAAACACCACAACTTAACCATCACGTTATGTCACTATTAAATTATTTTAATCTAAATTAATTTATACTAATTTATATAATTTTTTTTGAAACATTGTCATATTAATTAAATATTGATATTGATTTAGACTATAACTCTTATAATATAAAATTTTACTAATCTCACAAAGTTTTGACAAATATTGAAGTTGAGAAAACATTTACAGTTCTCTAAGCATTGAAATGGCTTATCTATAAAACATTGAAACAAAATTATCTTTCTAGACCCTAAATTTGATGGCCACATGGCCCTAATAATCATTTTCGTTGTAAACCATAATTAAAACTAAAAAAACAAAAATTCTATTATTTAAAAAAATAAAAATAAAAATTTGTTTAAGATATGGAGTTGACCGTACTCAAGATGAGGTGGCCGGCACAAGTCAGCTGTATCCCAATAACTTCGTCAATCGACGGCAACTTCCGAGAAAATCCGAGCTTGTGGGCAACTCGAAAATTGTCTGCAAATGGCCAATTTTAAATACCCATTTGGTCGTCTCGTGACAATTTCTTGCATGCTTTCCAACCAGTGTTGAACGGCTGGACGACAAATCAGTAATTTCCTCCCAATTTCTCATATTTAACAAGCCCACGCTTTCTTAGCAGGCCGGCGACGCACAAGCTACCTATAAAATTCCTCCCCATTTCAAATACTTCACAGTTCAAGCCTGCTTTGAGAATTCAATAAAGAGCTTTAAGCTTTCACTCCAGTGATTCAATTAGGAATATTCAATGGCGGAGTTCCAGGATTTCTTGCCGACTATGGCAGAGAACTTGGGGGAACGGGATTTTATGGCGGAGTTGTGTAATGGGTTTCGGCTTCTGGCGGATCCCCAATTGGGGGTGATTACTTTGGAGAGCCTGAGGAAAAATTCTGCTGTTTTGGGGTTGGATTCTTTGACGGATTCAGAACTCCAGGCGATGGTGCAGGAGGGGGATCTGGATTGTGATGGGGCTCTCAATCAACATGAATTTTGTGTGTTGATGATCAGATTGAGCCCTTCTTTCATGGACGAGTCCGAGAAATGGCTTGAGAGGGCTCTGGTTCAGGAATTTGAAGAGACTGTGAGGTACTGTAACAATTAAAGATGGATTTTTGAATACCCTGCATATGGGCAGCTCATATTGTACTGGGTGATTGGAAAATTTTCCAAAATTGAAATTACTGTGAGGGTTTCTGAATTTGTTCTCACACAGAAACCTGGGTTGTCTTCTTTTCTTGCAAATTTTACTTTCAATTAATCTTAGAAGATGAACGAGAAGGAGAGAAAAAGAAGAGAAGGAAAAGACATCTAAAGAGAAGATGATGAATATATGTTTAAAAAGGGAATATTCAATTTGTTCTTATGGATGTATTGAAAAAGAAAAGGATATTGTTTTCTCAAATCTTACATCATGTTCTCATGCGGCTGCTTAACTCTATTTTCTACTTAAATTTAAACAGTGGGGGTGTTCCATGCATAAATTTTATTTTTGGGAAATAATAATTTGGAATCTTTTCCTATTTAATGGAGCAGCTATTGTTTAGGCTAAGCATTCATGGGGCCATCAGCTCCACAAATAACTCCTAAATAAGTTGAGTAGTGGCTGCTAGCCAAAATAAGCTAAGCAGTCACATGGAGACATGAGGTTAGGGGCAATTATAGCTTCATAGTATGAAAGTAGTTAAAGAAATTACAAATACAAAATACAATCAAATAGAGGATAAATATATTTAATTTTTAAATATTTTAAAATCTTTATGGATAGAATATGTTTTACTTTAAAAAATAATGTTTTAGATATTGATGGATTGAATATTGTTTTTGGTTATCTTGGTTAGAATCTTTGGAGACAATCAACATTAATGTGCAAAAGAAGTTCATGAAACTTTCTCATTGTAAGGAAAATGTTATATTACAAGATATTACACATAATTATACCTAAAGAGAAATCAAGTAAGAGCAAGTTTAGAAATTTATTGAGAGTTGCACCAATGAACTAGAGAACAAATAAGAGAAGCAATATGTAGAGACTTGAGATGAGACAAGTAATTCTCTTCATGAGCCAACAAAACAAGTTACAAACATTGGAAAACAAAAAGGTTCTAGTGGTAGCAAAGGGTGTATCACATAAGCATCCACATTGTTGTGAGAGAGAATCATTAAGTCGTGATAATATAAAAAATCAACAAGACTATCACTACAATGATTAGTGGCATCACATAAGTAATGCCTATTTATGGCAAAGAATGGGGACTTACTATAATAAGGAATTGGATCACATGGGTTCAACAAAATGTGGATTAGGGATAGGATCTAGGTAGCAATCAAGCTATAACTGCTATGAAGGTAGATTATAGATGAATTGATGATTGGTCATGGCATCACATTTATAATGAATTGGGACAATCATGTGGTTGACTTCTTCTCATGTTTCAAGGAAAAAATATGTCAAGGAGGGATGACGTGTTTTATACGTAGGGATATGATATTATAATTTATGTAGGTAGATGTGGATGTCAACTTGTTCCACACATCCCTTAAGTTAGTTATATTGCAAGTTGTGTAATTATTTGTTTTAGGTGATGAGTAGGCCTTTTTGGGGATTAACCCACTATTATGTTAGTAGGAGGTGTTTATATAAAGAAACTAAATATCATTGTAAGGATGTTTTGAGTATGATATTGTATTTGAGACATCCTTACAATGATATTTTATTTGAGATCTCTTGGAGATATAGTGTAGAGTGGCTTCTTCTAGAAAGAGTATTGTGCAATGTTGTCTTACCTCAAGAGTTTATTGTGTTTATGAATATAATGGATATTAAGACATCTTGGCCCATACACATCTCATGTGTGGTATGCAATCGTAATTTTACACATTATAAAAAATTATTATATGTGTGGATCTTATTAGTCTATAACATTTCCAATCTAATTATCTTGTAGTGAAATCCATCAAGAGTTTATTGTTATGATTTTGGACAATGATAGAACGTGTTGCAAGTGTTCCATGATGAACCATTAGGGTTAATGCAACTTGAAAATTCATTCACATAGAAAGTGAAGGTTATTAAGTATTTCTAAACTCACAATAGTTGATATTTGGAGTCAAAGTTGTTATAGATCATATCATCTTTATGACAATGTGCATAGGCGAATTGTAATGTGCATAGGCGAATTGTAAGGCCTCTAAATGTAATATAAAAATAGTGTACATTTGTGAATTAGAGACATGAGGAGTAGAAACTTACTCCTCCTTGATTTTGATCCTCATTACAGAGTTTCTTTAGATGTATCTTGTGTTGTAATTATGTGTGTGTGAGCATAATTATTTTTTTCTACATTCAAATAATAATTCTTAATATTTATATTTATTCTAATTTAAGAAGTAAATCTTTAAAACAAAGTCAACAAGATAAGATCAAAGCAAATAAAATAATTAAATAATCATCTAAACATACTCTAATAATTATTTCCCTAATTATTTTCTATTTGTATAAATCCATCCAAACTTGATTTATCTAAAAATTGAGTAAATTAGAAAGTTAATCTAACCAACTAATTTATCAAATAAGAATTTACATTTATAACAAATCAATAACTTGGTAGCTCATATAACCTATAAATCATCATTATACAAATATAAAATATAATCTAAAATAACTCATTACAATCAATTTACACAATTTATTATTTATTTAATTATTATTCACTTTTTTTCACATAATCTACACCTCACGGATTTAAAAAATATATTTTAATAACATAATAAATAAAAACTTTGAAACCGTTAAAAAATACCAAAAAAAAAAAAAATGATTATTTTTTAAGGAGACATCTACATATTAATTGTCATGTTAATTAAATATTGAATTAGACTATGACTTATAATACACAAATTCAATAGTCTCATAAAGCTTTGACAAATACATTTTTAATGAAATAACTCAACTTGAGAGAACATATAATTTTGGAACTTTTGAAATGGTTTATCCATAAAACATTCAAACAAAACGGCAAAAGTTTTGAGACCTAAATTTGATGGCTATTTAAACATTTTGGTTGTAAAATACAATTAAAATTAAAAAAATCCACAGATCAAGATTTCTATAGAATTATTTATATATATATGAAATAATTCATTATAATTTTGTTTGACAGGCAGACTTGACCGTCAAATTTACGGCACTTCATCCCTCAAGAGAAATTAGAAAAAAAATGACAACTCGAGATGAGGTGGCCGCCACAAATCAGCTGTATACCACGACCTTCGTCAACTGATGCATATTTGCGAAGATCCGTCGATGGCAGCTTCCGGGAAAACCTGAGCTTGTGGGTAAGTTGAAAATTTTCTGCAAATTGCAAATTTTAAACACTCATTTGGTCGTCTCGTGACAAATTCTTTGCATGCTTTCCAGCCGGGGTTGAACGGCTGGACGGCAAATCAGCAATTTCCTCCCAATTTCTCATATTTAACAGCCCACGATTTCTTAGCAGGCCGGCGACGCGCAAGCTACCTATAAAATTCCTCCCCATTTCATACACTTCACAGTTCAAGTTTGCTTGGAGAATTCATTTAAAAGCTTTAAGCTTTCACTCCAGCGATTCAATTAGGAATCTTCAATGGCGGAGTTCCAGGATTTCTTGCCGACTATGGCAGAGAAATTGGGAGAACAGGATTTTATGGCGGAGTTGTGTAATGGGTTTCGGCTTCTGGCGGATCCCCAATTGGGGGTGATTACTTTGGAGAGCCTGAGGAAAAATTCTGCTGTTTTGGGTTTGGATTCTTTGACGGATTCAGAACTCCAGGCGATGGTGCAGGAAGGGGATCTGGATTGTGATGGGGCTCTCAACCAACATGAATTTTGTGTGTTGATGATCAGATTAAGCCCTTCTTTCATGGACGAGGCCGAGAAATGGCTTAAGAGGGCTCTGGTTCAGGAATTTGAACAGACCATGAGGTACTGTAACAATTAAAGATGGGTTTTTGTTTGCCCTGCATATTGGCAGCTCATATTGTACTGGGTGATAGGAAAAAATTCCAAAATTGAAATAACCCTAAGGGTTTCCGAATTGTTCTCATACAAAAATCTGGGTTGTCTTCTTTTCTTGCAAATTTTGCTTGGAATTAATCTTAGAAGATGAAGAATAGGAAGATGAAGAAGTAGAAGAGAAAAAGAAAAGAAAAAGATGATCTAAAGAGAAGATGAAGAATATATGAATATATGAATATATGTACATGCACTTTAGCTTTAAAGAAAAGATTCAATTTATAAATTTTATGGATGTATATAAAAAGAAACGGATATTATTTTTTAAGTCTTAGGGGCAATTTTAACTTCATTAAGTACAATCAAAGCACATCAACGACAATTAAATAGAGGGTAAAAATATTTAATTTTTATTTTTAAATATTTGAAGATCTCTATGAATAAAATATGTTTTACATTAAAAAATAATGCTTTGGATATGTATGGATTGAATATTGTTCTTGATTATTCTTTATTAGAATCTTTGAAAACAATCAACATTAATGTGCAAAAGAAGTTCATGAAACTTTCTCATAGTAAGAAAAATGTTATATTACAAGATATTATGCATAATTATATCTAGAGGGAAGTCAAGTAAGAGCAAGTACAAGAATATAATAAGAGTTGAACTAGTGAACTAGAGAACAAACAAGAGAAGCAAGATGTAGAGAAGAAATGAGACAAGTAATTCTTTTAACAAGCCAACAAAACAAGTTACAAACAATGGTGAAGAATTAAAAAGGTTCCAGTGATAGCAAAGGATGTAATATATATGCATCCACATTTTTATGAGGCAAGAATCATCGAGGCATGATAATATAAAAAATCAACAAGACTATTAGTATGGATATATATGGAACCACAGGAGTAACTACAATTATTAGTGGCATCACATAAGTAATGGCTATTTGTAGAAAAGAATGAGGACTTACTATGATAAGGAATTGAATCACATGGGTGCAAAAAAATGCGGCTTAGGGAAAAGATCTAGGTAACATCAAGCTAAAACTCCTATGGAGGTCAATTATAGACGAATTGATGATTGGTCATGGCATCACATTTTTAATGAATTGGGACAATTATTTAGTTGGCTTCTTCTCACGTTTCAAGGAAAAAATATGTCATGAAGGGATGCCATGTTTTATTCTTAGGGATATGATATTATAATTTATGCAGGTGGATGTGGATGTCAACTTGTTCCACACATCCTTTAAGTTAGTTATATTGTGTAGACATGCAAAATTGACATCATACATCTCGCTCTAACATCGTGCATCGAATTCTGCTATTAATCAATTAAAGCAATTTATTGATTAATTTCCTAAGGTTCATTAAATAAATCAAATTATTTAATCCCTATGTTCTTCTCATTTGATTTAATAAATGAAATTGATTAAATCAAATATCAAATCCCTAAAATCCCCTAAGTTAATTAATCTAAATTAATTAACTTCTAATCATGATTAGCATTCTCTAGCTTTTGACTCAACTAGAGTCAAATCTAAACTCCTAACTAACCCACCCACTTGCATCAATAAATCAATTTATTGATTTATTAAAAAGAGTTATTTTCCCTCAATAACTCTCATCTTTGACTTTTTTGAACAAAGATTATTCCCCCAAAACCCTCAACAACATGCATTTATTGACATTTTTCAAATTTGAATGGGCACATTGGCCAAAACTTGCACAAGCTTTGACCAATCCCATCATGCCAAGTGTCTCTATTCTATTGGAGGGGATTTAGTCCCACATTGGCTAAACTTGGCCTCTCTTCTCTCAACTTCTTCTATAAAAGCAATGCATCTTCTCTCATTTTACAACACAATTTGAAGGCATCTAAACTATAGGCAACTTGAGCTCATAGCAACTCATTGTCTATCTCATTTGGCTTAGAAAGGGATTGGGAAAGGGCTCTCTCACATCTTCATGGAGGGCACCAATCCATCATAGAATAGAATAGGTTGTATTTCCTTTTCTCCATGCATGTTTGATCTAGTTTTAGCATTTTATTTGGAGAAATGAACCATGTTATTCTATGAGGATGACTGAATCTACACAAAACAATGTGTAAGATTTCACCATCCTACAAATGGCGCTAGAAGGAGGGCACTAACCCACAGAAGTTTAAGCATTAGATTACCATTTTAGCATTCAGATTTAGATTGGGTTTCTTTGATATGGCAGTTTAAGCATTAGATTTCATTTGCTAAAAGAAAATTTCTAAAACTAACGGGATTCATCTATGCTTCTACTATAAAGTTTCTAAAAGATAACGAGCTTTGTCTATGCTGTCTTTTATCTTATTCCATGTGCAGTAGTTGAAAGAATTTGTTTTTAGAAATGCATGTTTCTTCAAGCTATCAATGTGTTTCTGTTTAATATTCACCAAACAACATACATCTATTGTATTTGTTTTACCGAAGTCTCCACAGAAAAAAAAAATGGGTTTGTTTATGCTTTAAAGACTGACCTTTGCATTTTCTTATCTCCTGCTTGATGCCCAATATGTTTTTTTTTATATAGATTCAATCTAAAAGATCAAAAAAAAATTATTGATGATCTTTGATGAGCTTCTGATCCTGCTTATGGAAAAGTGAGTCTAAAATATTGTTAGTAGTACGCTGGATGATGTATATGTTAAAATATTCTATGATTGCAAAAACTTGAGGTCGAGTACTTTGCAATCGCAGTTTCTTTATTTGTAGTGTTAACCCCCTTACTGCAGTAGTTGTTTTGGGTGTTTCTTTTTCTCTAACAAGTCTTTGCGAGAAATATAACTCTATTCACGTGAATAGAACTGTAAAACTCCAGCTGTGAATGCCTGTCGTTAAAAGTTGTCCTGTTCTCAGCCCTACAAATAACAAATCCATATCTCATTAAAATATGGCCATATCTCTCCGCTGCATTATCACATTGTCCTTACCTTAACCTTCTGCTAGAAAATGAATGCAGTGATAATCTTTGTCTTTGGCTCACAGGAATCAATCTTTAGATTTCTGAATGATCTTCTTACTTGCGAATCCAGCGCACATTGATGATGATATCTACGCCTCCAACTACCAAACAAATAGAATCTAATTCAAGACTTTTGCTAGGCTGTCAAAGATTCATTCATTTAGCTTAGCTCAAGTTCCTTAAGCCTTTAGAAGACTTAGAACGAAAAGATACACTTGCAATGTAAACATGTCCAGGGTGCGAGCTGTTGTTTTGAAGAAATTATTAAATCACAACGCTTTCTTGTCAATACACGCATTTTGTACAGGTCTTGCAACTGCTAGTAACTGTTCTTTTCATTTACTTGCTCTGTATCTGTTGTTGAGTGAGCTAATCCTTTTACACCTCCCAAACACATTTACTTGGAAGAGAAGGCGGGGCTTTTTCTTTGTAGTCTGGCAGCAAGTAACAGTCCAAATCTACAATCCCACACAAAGTCTTGCGCATCATCACATTTCTTGTCCACCTGCTGTGAAGTATGAATAGTATAAAGTTTGGAGAAGCCCGGTGAATGCTTTGAAGTTTTATTACCTACGTTTGTCACCTACTTCCAATTAGCATTTAAGAATTCTTAGGCAGTCTGGGGAGCAGCGTGATGTACCCGATATGTGCAGGGGCCAGTCTTGATGATACTCATGTTATGATTTACAAATAATAGCATGTTCTTTATAAAATTAGATGCTGATTTGACACAATGCGCAGGTATTGGATGGTGGATGATGAGAGACAAAAGAGGAAGCCATCATATTGTCTAAATAACTGACTTGTTGCAAATTTCAAATAATAGCAAAATATGGATAGGGAATTGGAATGCCTAATACATTGCTCTTGAGGGACTGTTCCTCTGTCTTTAATTTGTCTATGACTATCCTTTACATCTACTGTCTTTTTTTTTCTCTATTTGCAGTCCGTAATTACCTTTATCCCGGTTGTATTGTTGTTTCCAAGTTTGGTTGGTACGCTTTAGAAGATAACTTTGGACTGTTAAACTCATTCATTAGTACAACAATAAATGTATGTATGAACAATGTAATTGCAGGATTCAAATCTCTCTTGCTTGTGCGGCGCATTTATTGGTTCAAAAGAATGCCTAAACATGTCATCCTTGTCATTTGGTAGGTAGCGAATAAGAGACTTTTCCTTGAAACTATCATTTAAATAGCTGCAAAATATCAAAGTCACCCTGCCTTTATAATTTTGGGATTCATCATGGTCCCACTTTGTCAAATCGGACATTGATTGCTCAAAGATTTCTTCAAAGTCCACTTGACCAATATCAATCTTGAGCAACGTATTCTTGATAGGAAGTGCTTGAATCATTCTAGACTATTACCTATTCAAAGTAGCCTTGACATCCTGTAATCCTATTTATAAATGTCATTGTTGACTTGTTTTAAATTGTTTCAGTTATAATATTACTCTACCTCGATTTGAAATTTCTTTAAAATAGTGAAGTTTTAGATATCATCAAATGGCTAACTTGTTTGCAGATTTCAAGCTATAGTTAAATGTGGGCAAAAGAGTTGGAATTCCTAATACACCACCTTTACATGTGGCTTTTGGGATCAAATAAATGAACTCATTAATGATGCACTTACATTGAAAACTCGTGGCTCTTGGTATAGGCTAAGATTATGAATTTTGACAGATTTGGACTTATGATGTTGAATAATATTAAGTGGATATGTCAAATGAGGAGTCATTGATTACTATTTTTTCGTAATCAAATCCTAGATTTCAATGTTGGGATTTTACTTATTTATTTTTAACCTTGTGTGCAAGTAGCTTGTAAAGGATAGAAGTAGTGGATTTTCCTTTTTCAGCTTATGTTATCACATTGATGCACAAGAGGCTTTGTGGATTATCTTATTCATGATGACTTTGTATTGTTTATAGGTTGACATCAAGATTGAAGTTGAAGGTTGAAACAAAAGTGAAGGCGAAAAGAGTGGAATTGAAGATTCTTGAAGACAAAACTTGGAAAATAGCATTTTTTAATGCTTGATTTGACAATCTTAGAGCTTCCATTTACTACCCTTTTTTTCTGTTTTTAGCTAACTCACCTTTCAATTTGGGCTTAAAATCAATCAATGGCTTGATCTTTTCAAAGTTGGTTAAAATTGAACCTTAGACACTTACTAGATTTCAATTTGGGATTAAAATTGAACAAGGCAACTTCACATTTCAATTGGTGCTTTTAAAACGAACTCATAATTGCTTTGAGGAATTTAAAATTGAACATGTGTACTTTGTGTTTTGTAAACTTTTTTGCAAAGTAGTGTCATTTAAAAAGGCGTATGCGCTTCTCTCGTGCTTCACGGCGATCTTGAGAATCAAAAGTCTTTTTGGTGACCCTAAGTTGCATAAAAGATTGCCTCCACACTTCAATTTGGGCATTTTAAAATTGAACAAAACATGCGAGTGTGAGCACGATATATTGCGGAGGTTCTCCCCTTTGTTTTTCAACAAAGGTTGTGTGAACGACGGGATATGTTAGCTCGCTTTTGTTAACTTAGAGGGCCTGCCTTGTGGGAAAAAGTAATCACCCAAGGGAACGACCCAACCGGGAACACGCTAAAGCCAAGCGACTTCCACCCGGGATATAAGTGTGGATATTGGAACAAAGGCCAATATCACGAGGATTATTCCGACGAGATGGACAACAATGGACTCTCGCCGACGTTGGATAATCCCCCACGAACGGAATGCCCGAATTAGAACCCTTGTTTAGAAATTGGCCAAAACCTTATCTATCTTGTTGGTGCAAGAGGTCATGTCCTCTGAAGCCGCCCCACATAACATGCGGTCTTGTTGTGGAAATGGAAAGTATGCCATGGGAGATTCATGGGTACTAATGCTTGGCTGACCCGAATAAGTGAGTGTCGTGGAGGGGAGCCAGTGTGGTCAAGCATTTAGCCATTCACACAAGATATGTGCAGCTGGATTTATCCAAGTGGGAACCCAACAAGGTAATGTCTCATCATCCTAGGGTTGTAAAAAGTGCTTGGAATCAAAACACATTGCTTGAATCCGAAACAGTGGAAAACAAACATTCAACAAGTCATCAGAATTTCAAACCCTTTAGGAAAGCAAATACCTTTGACGAATTCAAGTGTTCATGCTTGCCCTAGGGATTTCATCCTTAGAGGCTTCTAAGCATTTGGATTTCATCTTAATTTGCTTACTGAAGTCAAAAATAGATAACCTTTGTCTTGATCTCCTTGATTTCTGCATAACACACTTTGTGGGATAAAGGGAAATTAGGATATTGGACATTTAGTTTGAAAAACATAATCAAGAAAGTGTTTGTGGTAAAAAGAACTGAATCTAAACAAGAGAAAAAGACAAATTTGATTACACATGTGTTTTCTAACATGATTTCTCGCAAGATCAAAATACCAAAACCGAAGTTCAAAAAGCTTAGTGTGAAAGCTAGTGAGGAACGTCTTGAGATCCTGAATTGTTTGAAAGGTTTACTTTCCTCTCATAGGAAATATAGCGTGTTCTTCAACATCGAGGTCTTGTAAGAAGAAGTGTCATCTAGGTCAAGTCTAGGGTCAAATTCAATCACTTTCATCCATCTTTCAACCATCAAAATCAATCAAATTTCCACCTCACCAACAGCTCTTGGAAACTTTGTAAACATCTTTTATGCTAAACTTTTAGGTGAAATCAAAATCACTTTGTTTGACTTAACACAGCTAGTCAAACCATCATCCTATACACGAGTTCTCTCTTGGATAATACAACTTCCTAGGGTTTACGAGTTCATCTTGTTTGGCTTAACACACCTAGCCAAATTATCAAATCATCACCTCGTTTGACTTGATGCACTTAGTCAAACTACCATCTTGTAGGAGTTCACTCTTGGATAACACAACTTCCTAGAGTTTTACAATTACATTCATCACTCTTGGTTGACTTAACACATCTAGTCAAACCATCAATCCGATCACAATCAAGCAAAGTCCTAAAGGTTTAGCATTCCCTTCAAAGTTTCTTTAAGAGTTCCATTCATCCGTATCACTCATCTTCCATTTATCTCATCCTCATTATCACTTTGATCCTTCAATTATCCTAGTTCTTCACTACTTTGAACTTAAGGTTTAGACCGATCTAAAGGATTAGAGGTTCATCTCTTACATTCCTGAAAATTGATCTTCATTTTATGGTTCAAACTCGATCTCAACACAAGAGGGACATGGAATATAAATTTGATCCATCCATCATGAGTAATTTGATTCAACCAAACTATTCAAGCCTTGCAATACCATTTGATTATCATAGCTTGTACAATGCATACATGGGAGCATTATCTCATACAAACATCAATGGTACAACAAATATGAGCATGCCCGATCCAAAGTTCGGAACACCTTTCCCAATGATAGATTTAAATCCAAGTCCAAATCTGCAAATCTATCAACCAAACGCTCAATGCATGAGTTTTCCAAACAACATTATCCCACCAAATCCATTCATGCCAAGTGCAACTTTACCAAACATGACCATTTCAAATCCACACTTGGTAAACTTTGGGGTCGACATGTTTTCAAATCCCCCTAATGTTGTTCAAAATCCTAGCAATATGTTGATGACTCCATATGTTGATTCAAGCCAAGGTAACAACATGCAAAATCAAAGTTACCTAAATCAAGGCAATATGATTCCCAACCACAACAATATTCAATTTCAATCTATCATGCCAAATCAAAATATCATACCAAATCATTCCATTTTTCCATCGATATCGCAAAAACAGATGGAAACCATCCAAGCAACCCCAACAATCAACAACATTCCCATTCCACCACCACCACCACCACCGCCAAAATACAACACGACCAATTCATTCTCCATCATATTGCAAACCGCTCAAAAAGCTTCCCGCAAAAAGGCACTCCAAGCCCAACAAGTTGCACAAGCTCAAGCACAAGCGGCTCAAGTAGCCCAACAAGCGCAAGCACAAGCAGAATTATACACACTATTGAAAGCAATCCAAGAAGAAGTAGCACAACAAAGAGCCCAACAAAAAGCTTTGTTGGCACAAAAACAACATGACGAACAACAAGCGTTGTTGGCTCAGCAGAAAACGCAGGCCTTACTCCCACAACAAAGCTTGCAACAGATTCCCACCGCAATTGTTGAAAAAAAAAATCAAGATCAATCTATCAATAAGCACTTTGAAGATGTTTTAACCTTGACCAATGATCAAATCATCACACACCAAGAGTCACTTTTCAATCATGATCAAAACTCACTGACGATACCCAACAATGATCCAATCCAAGAAACATTAACATCATTTGATCCTATGTTTGAGAACATTGACAATCCCTCCACCAAAATTGTTGAAAAAAATGATCAAAATCAATCCATCAATGAGCACATTGAAGATATGTCTCCCCCATCCATTGATCAAATCGTCGTTCATCAAGAGCCACTTTTTAGCGATCTATTTCAAGATGTGTTAACATTATTTGATCCCATTGACATAAACCAAGATCCATCCACCAATGATCATGTTGACAATGTCTCTACATCACCTAATGAGTCAGAGGACATATTTCAAGAACATATTCCAAAGCATGATCAAAATCTTCCATCAAGGTCTAGCAATGGCCCTTCCAACAACATATTGACATCCTTTGACCTCATGGTTAAAGATATTGAAGGAATCCCTATCTCAACATTTGATCCAAATCCTCTCAAAGTTCAAGAGAATATTGAGCCACTTCCTAATGAAGATATCCAAGAAAGAAGTCCATTCTTTAAAATTGACCCATGTCAAGAACTTGATCCAAAGCATGTGGAAAGCAATTCCAAAATCACTCAAGATCGAGAATTTGTATCTCCAAGCTACTACAACAATATAATGGACACTCTCCTATCTATACAAGATGTTGCAAATGATGACCACATCCGCATAGGACATACTCCTCTATCTACCCATGAGATGCTTTCTTTGGATGGACCTGTAGATGATCTTCATTCAAAACAAGAGTCTCATACTCTTGAAATCATTACTGGGAAACAAGAGTCTCCTACTCTTAACATTGGTACACATGATCAAGATATAGAGAAATCCAGAGACATGTTAGAAATGGGTCATGAAGAAGGCTCCTACAGAAGTTGTGAATTAGAAACATCCTATGAAGTGAATCATGAGGAAGACTTTTATGTGGACATTGAAGCATCAACACCTCTTGAAGAAGAACTACAATTTGATATCTCACAAGATCAAGCTAAAGATATCAATCAAGCATTCATCCCACATATGGAGGATCCTGTCACTTATGAAGTTGGATCACTTACCTTTCTTAGAGCAAGCTATCTCGTCAATAAAGAAGCTAACACATTTGAAGGTCCACCACAAAGCAGAGAAGGAGCAACACCTTGTTTCGAAGGTAAATCATATCCTATGGCAAATAAATTTTTTCAGCAGATGAATTATCAAGGCAGAGGATTAGGCCTACATGAATAGGGTATCATAGAACCAGTGTAGATTATTGGAAATCCTAAGCGTCAAGGCCTTGGTTACTCAACAATCAAGGGATCTCAACATATTAGTAATATTTCCACAAAACTGGGGGCAACTTCGTCTCGAGCAAACATCAACATAAGGAGCATGAAGGATCCTTATGATGAAACCAATACCAATACTACAACCCACCACGTCCTAAATCTCCATCCACCCATCACCCCATCCACGAATAGGGACCAACATCAAAAGAAAGATTTGAATCAAAGAACGAAGAACGAAGTGCTGAAGTATAAAGGACAAATTAAATACATATGGATGCCAAAGAATACAAAGAAAGATTATCCCTATCAAACCCCATTAGTCGAAGAAACTATGGGGCAAAATAAAAATGGGGCAAGTATCCATCAAAGATTTCCACAAAGGAAAAACCAGGCTTCTCAAGCAACGTACAAAGTGTATCAAGCAGTTGGTCCAAATTCCATGCACACTTCCATATCCACCCATTATTGCTCATCTTCCCAAGTTTGGAGAGTCAAAGGTTCCAAACCATCGACCAATCCATCTGTTACTCCTAAACACACTCCATCCACGCCTCTACGCATGATATCCAATTCTCACATTGACCATGTATTGGCGGCGACCCTTCATCATAAGGATTCAGAAGGCACCCTATCACGATGGGCGCACAAAGACAGAGTTAACTCCGGTATCAACAAAGCAGATCAAGAATCTCAAAAGTTGCATTCAAGTGCATGTATCTTGGCAAGACAACTTCTACAAGCAGGGTATCGATGGAACATTATGACAGAAGCATCAACATCAGCACCACCAGGTGGTTCAGCATCAGCTTAAAATCTCTCAGAAAATACAAAAAAATCAGAAAAGTGTCCTGAAAAAATGGTCACCTTGATGAAAACCTGGCAAACAGGTGTCTTGGTGACAACAAAAAAATCAAAATAATACAGAAAATCCAAAAAAAATCAGAAAAAGGATTGAAAATAGTAAAGAAAAAAAAATGTCCTCCAGCGAAAACCACTTCAGTGGCGCTTTGGACAAGTACCATGATGAAAACCTGGTAAACAGGCGTCATGTGTAGAATCAAGCATCTACGTGTGCCAGTTCAAGAGAAAGCATCTTATCGCATCCATTATTAGGCCATCATTTGAGCCATATCATTTATTCACCCATGAACTGTGTATCCAACCCAATTTTATCCATCTGCATCCAAGGTCCAAGTTACCTTGATCTTGATAAAATTTTGGAGCACACTTTACACTTGCTTGTGGTAAAAATCTTGACATGGGTCATTTTCATTGATCCTATCCTACCCAACGCTATATGAGCCTTGAAGCATTATCCGAATGAGCGTTCCTCTGTTCGAACACCTTATCTTGTCACAAGATAATCCTTGGCATCCTTTGCATGCTTACCATACCCATCCATCTATCCAAGAATCCACCCATGGCATTCCATACATTGCTAGACATTGGGGGCAGATAATTACATCTTGCTTCATGAATAAATCTTGATCTATATCCTCCAACTTATGTGGAGATCCGAGCATTGGAAAACGTGAAATCAACTTGGTCAAATTATTTGTGAGCCAAAATCCAAGTCACTAGCCCATGGCATATTTTTGACAGGAAGACATTCCTTATCATGCTCTATCTTTCATTGAACATCAATCCAAACAATCCATATCAGTCAATCTAATGCGCACATCTGTGTCACATCAAATCATCAAAGCTATTTTGTTCCAAACCAAGCTTCATCAATCTTGATCAATCGAATCCAATCAATCATCATCTTGTTTGACTTAACACACTTAGTCAAACTATCATCTTGTGCACGAGTTTACTCTAGGATAACACAACTTCCTTGGGTTTACAAGTTCATTATCATCGCTCTGTTTGGCTTAACACACTTAGCCAAATTATCAAAACCATAATCACCTTGTTTGGCTTAACACACCTAGCCAAATTATCCTTTTTGTACGAGTTTACTCTGGGATAACACAACTTCCTGGAACTTACGAGTACATTATCACTTTTGTTTGACTTAACACACTTAGTCAAACTATCAATCCATCAATCCGATTGATCAACATTAAGCTTGGTTTTCAACAAAATCCCAAAACAAAGCATTGATATCATATCATGTCCATATCCGAATCGTCAAAATCATGCGAAAATTCCAAAAACATTCAGAAAAACTCATCAAAAAAATTCAAAAACATTCAAAAAATCCATCAAAAATTTCAAAAACATCTAGAAAATTTATCAGAAAATCCAAAAACATCCAAATCATCAAAAAAAAATAAAATCCAAAAACATGTCGAAATATCAAAAAATCTTCAAAAATTTCATCATTAAGTCTTGTCAGTTTTTTCTACCTTGTCGAACTACGTCGTCTCTGAGCTTAAACGTAGGCAAGGTTGATCTTTGATCATCCCCCGAGATAGTTTGCGTCCGTCGCATTGGCATCTGTTTGCCCATCTAGTTAGGCGTCCGTCGCATTGGCATTCGTTTGCTTATTTTTTCTTTTACAATCAGGTCCGTCCTTATGCGTCTGTCGCATTGGCAATCCGTTTGCCCATTCATTTATGCGTCCGTCGCATTGGCAATCCATTTGCCCATTCATTTATGCGTCTGTCGCATTGGCAATCCGTTTGCCCATTTATTTATGCGTCCGTCGCATTGGCATCCGTTTGCCCATCTAGTTAGGCGTCCGTCGCATTGGCATTCGTTTGCTTATCTTTTTTACATTTAGGTCATTCTTTATGCGTCCGTCGCATTGGCATCCATTTGCCCATCTATCTTATCCGCAGTCAAGTCAATTGACACAAAATACCAAAAACATTCATAAATCTTGAAAATACCAAAAACAACCTCAAAACATCCAAATATTTGAAAAACCCAAAATGGTGCACCCGTTCCATCTCGCTTTCACCCGCAATAATCGTCATTCCTAATAAATCAATCATCACTTTCACCCTTTGGTGAGTCAGTCAGAAGCAAGTTTAGCAGGTTCCGAAGTGAACACCTAATCGTCAAAGTCTCAAGTCTAGATCCGTAAGTCAACAAGTTGGTCAATTCGGAGTATCAATAGCTTATCACCCAAATCAATCTTACCAAAACCCTGATCACTACATGTCCTAGGATGAAGCTTTCCTGCGATGGACATAAGCATCAGGTACCCCACAGTAGTTTAGTCTTGGCTAGCGATACAAAGAACATCAGCTTGTTTGTTTACTTTATTTTAGTCTTTTAGACTTATCTTATTTTCCACTCATTCCAAGGACCTCTCGATGATGCCTAAACAAAACTGGTTTAGAGAGAAAGGAATGGGGCAACGATCATTATCTTTTTATCTGCTGTGCTTGTTGGATGTTCTTGTAAAATAACTTGGCGAATACTTTCTTTGTTGGGTCCGTCCTAGCAGGGTTTCCGTATGTCAAGTGTGAACAAGAGCACTCCTATCTGATTGTCGAGTCAGAGTCCATCACACTAGGCGCCACGCCATCCTGGTTCTTAATACCTTGATGCATCGCCCCTATGTGTGTTATCAAACATAAAGAAAGTTACGCTCTTTATCTCCCATTCCTGGATAAGCAATACATCATCTTTCATCATCATCTCTAATAAAGTTGGCTTGTTGAACTTCTGCATCTTCTTGGATTCAAGGGTTGATCCCTCTCATTCTTCTATCCTATCTCATTCTTCTATCCACTTTCATGCTAACAATGCATCCATCTTGCATCCATCTTGCATCCATCCTGCATCCATCCCGCATCCTGCATAATCACGTCATCTCATTTTCATAATCATATAAGTTGTTTAAAATAATATAGATTTGTTATTCTAAGCATCTTCCAAACATCTCATTTACATCATCATTATCATCCATACATCCATTTTGAACCTCTTTATCATGAGATCCACCTCAAATTGAATCTTTTCACTCGATCTCTCGAGGGGGCAATATACTAACGTACTTATTTTCGCCGAAGCATCCGAAAAATCAGAAATTTTTTAATTTTGATATCGGCAGAATCATTCTTTGAACCAATGCAACAAGTACATTGCTTCAAAGAGGGGCAAAATGTAGACATGCAAAATTGACATCATACATCTCGCTCTAACATCGTGCATCGAGTTCTGCTATTAATCAATTAAAGCAATTTATTGATTAATTTCCTAAGGTTCATTAAATAAATCAAATTATTTAATCCCTATGTTCTTCTCATTTGATTTAATAAATGAAATTGATTAAATCAAATATCAAATCCCTAAAATCCCCTAAGTTAATTAATCTAAATTAATTAACTTCTAATCATGATTAGCATTCTCTAGCTTTTGACTCAACTAGAGTCAAATCTAAACTCCTAACTAACCCACCCACTTGCATCAATAAATCAATTTATTGATTTATTAAAAAGAGTTATTTTCCCTCAATAACTCTCATCTTTGACTTTTTTGAACAAAGATTATTCCCCCCAAAACCCTCAACAACATGCATTTATTGACATTTTTCAAATTTGAATGGGCACATTGGCCAAAACTTGCACAAGCTTTGACCAATCCCATCATGCCAAGTGTCTCTATTCTATTGGAGGGGATTTAGTCCCACATTGGCTAAACTTGGCCTCTCTTCTCTCAACTTCTTCTATAAAAGCAATGCATCTTCTCTCATTTTACAACACAATTTGAAGGCATCTAAACTATAGGCAACTTGAGCTCATAGCAACTCATTGTCTATCTCATTTGGCTTAGAAAGGGATTGGGAAAGGGCTCTCTCACATCTTCATGGAGGGCACCAATCCATCATAGAATAGAATAGGTTGTATTTCCTTTTCTCCATGCATGTTTGATCTAGTTTTAGCATTTTATTTAGAGAAATGAACCATGTTATTCTATGAGGATGACTGAATCTACACAAAACAATGTGTAAGATTTCACCATCCTACATATTGCAAGTTGTGTAATTATTTATCTTAGGTGATGAGTAGGCCTTCTTGGGGATTAGCCCTCCATTATGTTATTAGGAGGTGGTCTATATAAAGAAAGAAAATATCATTGTAAGGATGTTAAGTATGATAATGTACTTGAGACCTCTTGGAGATATCGTGTGGAGTGGTACAATGTTGTCTTACCTCAAGAGCTTATTATGATTTTGAATATATTGGATATTAAGACATCTTGGCTCATACACATCTCATTTGTGGTATGCGATTGTTATTCTACATATTATTAAAACTAGTATATGTGTGGATCTTATTAGTCTATAACATTTCCAATCTAATTCTCTTGTAGTGAAATTCATTAGGAGTTCATTGTTATGATTTTGGGAAATGATAGAATTTGTGCAAGTGTTCCATGATGAATCATTAAGATTAATGCAACTTGAAAATTCATTCACATAGAAAGTGAAGGCTATCAACTATTTCTAAACTCACAATATTTGATATTTGGAGTCAAAGTTGTTGTAGATCATAACATCTTTATGACAATGTGCATAAGAAAATTTTAAGACCTTTAAATATAATATAAAACTAGTGTACATTTGTGGATTAATGGCATGGAGTATAAGCATTCTACTTGATTTTGACCCCCATTAAAAGGTTTCTTTAGATGTATCTTGTGTTGCAATTATGTGTGTGTGAACATAATTATTTTTTTATGCATTCAAGTAATAATTCTTAATATTTAGATTTATTCTAATTTTCAAAATAAATCTTTAAAACAAAATCAACAAGATACAATCAAAATAGTTAAAATAATTAAATAATCAACTAAACATATTCCAACTATTATTCCATTAATAATTTTCTATTTGTATAAGTCTATCCAAACTTAATTTATCTAAAAATAAAGTTAACTAAAAAATTAATCTAACCAACTAATTTATCAAGTAATAGTTTACTTTTATGAGAAATCAATACTTAATAACCCATATAATCTATAAATCATAATTATACAAATATAAAATATCATCTAAAATAACTCATTACAATCAATTTACACAATTTATTATTTATAATTATTATTTATTATTTTCTATATAAATCTACACCTGAAATTTAAAAAAAAAATCTCAATACCATTATCCAAAAAAACTTTCAAACCTTACAAAGATAATAAGAAAAATGATTATTAAATATTGACTTAAACTATGACTCATAATACAAAAATTCAATAGTCTCATAAAGCTTTGACAAATACATTTTTAATGAATAACCCAATTTGAGAAAACATCTAATTTTGGAACCTTTGAAATAGTTTATCCATAAAACATTCAAACAAAACGGCAGAAGTTTTGAGACCTAAATTTGATGGCTATTTAGACAGTTCGGTTGTAAAATACAATTAAAATTAAAAAAATCCACAGATCAAGATTTCTATAAAATTATTTTTATATATAAAACTTTAAATAATTCATTAAAATTTTGTTTGACAGGCAGATTGACCGTCAAATTTACGGCACGTTCATCCCTCATGAAAATTAGAAAACAAGTGACAACTCAAGATGAGGTGGCCGGCACAGATCAGCTGTATACCACTAACTTTCCTCAACTGATGTATATTCGCGAGATCCGCGATGGCAGCTTCTGGGAAAATCCGATATTGTGGGTAAGTTAAAAAAATTCTGCAAATGGCCAATTTTAAGCACCCATTTGGTCGTCTTCTGACAAATTCTTTGCATGCTTTCCAACCGATGTTGAACGGCTGGACGGCAAATCAGCAATTTCCTCCCAATTTCTCATATTTAACAGCCCACGATTTCTTAGCAGGCCGACAACGCGCAAGCTACCTATAA
The DNA here is from genome assembly GCA_007115665.2 of Sequoiadendron giganteum. Taxonomy (NCBI): domain Eukaryota; kingdom Viridiplantae; phylum Streptophyta; class Pinopsida; order Cupressales; family Cupressaceae; genus Sequoiadendron; species Sequoiadendron giganteum. The sequence goes on along the minus strand of VCHN02000622.1, from coordinate 6,186 downwards.
AATTCCTCCCCATTTCATACACTTCACAGTTCAAGCTTGCTTGGAGAATTCAATTAAAAGCTTAAAGCTTCCACTCCAGCCCTTCAATTAGGAATCTTCAATGGCGGAGTTCCAGGATTTCTTGCCAACAATGGCAGAGAAATTGGGGGAACAGGATTTTATGGCGGAATTGTGTAATGGGTTTCGGCTTCTGGCGGATCCCCAATTGGGGGTGATTACTTTGGAGAGCCTGAGGAAAAATTCTGCTGTTTTGGGTTTGGATTCTTTGACGGATTCAGAACTCCAGGCGATGGTGCAGGAGGGGGATCTGGATTGTGATGGGGCTCTCAATCAACATGAATTTTGTGTGTTGATGATCAGATTAAGCCCATCTTTCATGGACGAGGCCGAGAAATGGCTTGAGAGGGCTCTGGTTCAGGAATTTGAACAGACCGTGAGGTACTGTAACAAATAAGATGGGTTTTTGTCTGCCCTGCATATGGGCAGCTCATATTGTACTGGGTGATTGGAAAAAATTCCAAAATTGAAATAGCTATGAGGGTTTTTAATTTTGTTCTCATACAGAAATCTGGGTTGTCTTCTTTTTTTGCAAATTTTGCTTGGAATCAATCTGTAGATTTTTTTTTTAAATTGTTTGAACAGTGAAGTTCATTTTTATTTGCACACAAGTTGGTATAAATTTCACAAAGTTTTTACTTCTGAATCCGTTGGGATAAGTTTTGCAGTCTTTAATGGCCTGTTGTTTTTGTCTTGGTGCTAGGGTTATGATGGTCTCCTCAATCTTTAATGGCGGCTTTCAAATTTTCTTTCTATAACTTCCCACATGCATGTTATTATGGTCTAAATTTTGTGGTATAATGATTGTGATCGCCCAATTCACATCCTACTCTTAATCAATATGCCTGGATTGAGGCTTGAAAATGAAGGAATTCTAATATAATAATTTGATGAGTCTTATGGAAAATACTCTTTATCAATTTTTAAGACATATTTGCAAGTTAAAATTAAAATATCCATAGATATAGAGAAAATGCCAATAGGATGCTAAACCAGACAAGTGAAAACATTTCAGTAATTAGCAATACACTTGAACAATATGAAAACAACCAAGATAAAAGAACAAATTAATATAATACATTTTCTCAATAAAAAATAAATAAAGAACGAATAGAAATAAAGCTACAATGATGGGTGTCAACAATTTCTCCCTCTTCATGCCTTCACCCTCCCTTTTCCACAACTCACCCATATTAAGGGGCATATTTTGTATAGCACCATGATGGAGGTTTCCCAGATTCTTCTTCTTTAGACTTTGAACCTTTGTAGCCTTGTCAAAGAGATGATTAGTAGATGTATTTATTTGAACAAGCTTCTTGATTATATTTTGTTGGACACTTTCAAGAAGTTTTAATTTATTATTCTAGCATATTCCTTTTTAAGTCAACTTCACATTGGCTTCGAGAGAATTCAAGAGTGGCCTAGATAAGTTTGACAACTAAACTAAAGATTTTTATGACCACACCAAGAGGAGCACTAACATGAGTGCAAACAACAATATGTTAGGACTTTCTAAATGTGCTTTTTAATTAAATAATTAAGAGAATAAGAGATACATTATTTTGGACAATATATATTAGCTTCAAAATAGAGTAGGTAGATAGAACCAAAAGTAAAAAAGACAATGAGAGATAGCGGTAAAGACAATGAGAGATAGCAAACAAAATAGAGTAGGTAGATAGAACCAAAAAAAAAGACAATGAGAGATAGCAGTAGCAATGAGTAAAAAACAAAAGGCATGTCTAAGAGCCTTAGTGTAATAAACACATCTTTTTTAAATATAATAATTTTTTCTAACAAAGCATCATAATTTTTTCCTTAATAAAATACATTATGAATGCTCTTTAAAAAATGAATATAAAATTCAACTCATTTATGCAATCCATTTATTGCAATTGAACATACATTCATTTAATATTACATTTTACTCATATTTACCATTGAAAGATTCATAAGAATAATTTTGTAGAACAAAGCATTGATTAATGTTTTATTTTACAAAGTACATATTTACAAATATCATTTATATAGTCATATTATACAAATTTTATAAATCATCAATAATTTAATTGTCATGTGAAATTCATATAATATCTTTGAGTAGCCTAATTTTCGACATTCTCTAACTACAAGAGGAAGAGTACCATCCAAGTTCTTTTCCTCCAACCATAGATCAACTATCCTTCACACACCTTCCATCAAGATGTGACCTTAACCTTCACAAGGGTAGTAGATCAAAGAAAAATCAAGTTCATCATATAATCCAAGAACTAGTTCTATGTCTAAATACAAACAATATGTCTCATGACTCTAGATTCCCTCTAGCTAAGTATGACACAATCTGATTGATTTATAGAAAAATAGACATTGTGAAATGATAATGCAAACAATGATTTTGCATTACTTTGGCCAAAAAATTTTAATTAATTAATTTTTTTAATGGAGATGCACATGTTGTATGTTCACGCATCTCTATCTCAAACTGGTTATCAAGAATTATAAATTTATGTTCAAGCACTCATGATAGTTTAAGAAATCAAGTATACAAATATATGCATTTGAAATTATTCCTCCTATCACAGACTTGGCTAAATGATTTAAGAGTTTATGCCAACTAAAATTCACCTAAGCAAGTATGTGATATGTTTCCAACTAAAAGGATTTACTAAAATAAATATTGTTGTACGCTAGTATACATTTCTAGCATATACTCAAGCTAATTGATTAATCATATTTTCAGTTCTCTAGAGTTACTATAGGCATGGCTAATTTTGCTTCATAGTAATCAATATGTCTAATGAAAATAATAAACAATGTTATTTTTCTCTAATGTTAGTATAGTTCTTTGTCCCTATCTTAAGCTTAATATTTTTCTAAAATAATTCAAGATAGGTAAATCCAATACTTATGCCTTTGTCTTCCCTAAACATAATCTAAACTGATTTAAATACAATTATTAAAGCTCCCATTCAAGGTAATATAGTTGTTTGCATGCAACTTCTAGACCCTAAGAAAGTTGGGTAGTATTAAACACTTCAAATCACCCTTTAAGAACAGGGCCCTTGAATACTCAAAAGGCTAATGCATTTACAAGAGTTCGTACTTAATAGAGGGAACAAATTTGATATTGATTTTAGTCTTCTATTAAAAAAAATGAATTTATATCTATCATTGAATATAGGTATATTCCCTATATATATGTGTATGTGTGTGTATACATGTATATGTATATACATACCTGTATGTATATATGTAAATGAATATGTATATATATATATATATAAATATATACATATATAGTATATATGTGTGTATTTATATATATGTATACATGTATATATATGTGTATGTGTATGTATGTATGTTCGTTTTTCTCTCATTTATCTATATACATAAATAAATGTGTATTCATATACGTCACCATATAAATACAAGTATAGGTAATGAGAAATTTAGATAAGATTATATATGTATGTATGTATAATTATCGCTATATAACAATGGTTATACATATTGATATTTTAATACACATAGACACATGTACTTTCTAACTTTAAAATAAGTGTAATGATCCTTGAGCAGTCGACCCAATGAATTTACAAACATCTAGGTAACATTTAAACCTTATTCACTATTCTAAACATCAACCTATGTTAAACCCAATAATATTTAGACCTTGAAATAGTTAAATAACACAATGCATATTTCTATTGATCATAAAATAAGTTTATTGCACTTGTAGACCTGTATAATTGTAAGTTATATTAACAAGTATTCATTATACATGCATACCTGTATAAGGTCAAAAAGTACTAACATGCCTTCACTATACTTTTGTACCTGCATAAGGTCAAATGATACTAGTAAGTATTTTTTTTTTATAATTGTAGACTCAAGTATAGGGTCAAAAGGCAATATTTACTATACTTGCAAACCTATTTAAGGTTAGATGATCATACAATTGGGCCAAAATCAAGCAAAATAATACTTACCCTTTTTTATGTATTAATATAGTGTATAACATTTAAAATAATTTATTTGAAAAAATAATTGCATTTAACAAATATCCGCAAATGTTTGTAGACCATTGCAAGGTTGAGTGTCCTGAAGAAACTAGAAGGGGAAACAATCCCTTCTCTACATTTTAATATATAGCCATAAATGAGAATGATGTAAATATATGGTAATAACAAGCCTACAATGGTCGAGATATATAGACATGCATATAAATCAAGCATCAAAACCCCAAACTTGGTTTAATCTTACCATAAATATGTCTTGAACATATAATTTTTATACACATGCTCATAAAAGAATGCTGATAGACCTTTAGATTTGGTTTCACAAACCCAATATAGTCTTGAAAATTTCAACATCTGCAACAAAAAAATTAAAAATAAAGTGTTAGAATTGTGAAACAAGCACAAAACCATGAGCCATAGGATCAAACAACAAAATAGTAAACCTTCCATGCAAGAGATCTGCAAACAATATGTGCACTATCCATCAATAAGGAAAAGCTACAAAAGAGACTTTCAAGAAGATATTCAAAAGCTCAAGATAATATCCAAGAGATATTTACAATGAGGGTTGAATGCTTATAAGAGCAAAGCCCTAGATGAGAAAGGGATTAGATCATGACAAGTGTAAACATCACATGAGATGAGAAATAATGATCTAATATTAACTCAATTAACAAATCAATCCTAAGTTTAGCTTAAGTGCAAAGAATAAATTAGACTAATAATCAATTAAAGATTAATTAATTTTATTAGCTAATGTATGATAACTCTAACACAAAGACCAATTCCTAATATTAAACACCATACCTTTCTATGCAATGAAGGATACTTCTATTCACAATCCTCTTGATGATTTTATAAGCAATGATCTTATTGAATCCAAGCTTTTGTATGCTATATCGAAAAAAATAGAAAACCATATGTTTGAAAGCAACACACCAATATTCTTTTGATAAATTTACCATGGTTTATAGAGCTCTTTGCTCCGTTTTTTAACAGAACACTTCCTTTTCGTATTTTCTTTCAATATATCCATGAAACCCTAGAAATCCTCATGAAAACTCTAGATTCACATCACCTTAAATTCCCACTCCATCATCTCATCAACTACTTTCATACTAAATGTAGATCATTGGAGTTTTAACTCAAGAAGAAATTCATAGCACTTCTATCATTAATGCATTTAATGCATTTATCTCCACTATGTGGATTTTACACATTAATTCTATTATATATCCAAACATCTTTATATCAATATGTATATATGTGTATATATTACATATATATATGTAGGTATATATGTATATACATATACATACATATATAAATATGTATATATATGTATGTACATATATATACATATTTATATATGTATGTATATGTATATGTCTATATGTATGTATATATGTATATACATATATACGTGCATATATATGCACACACACACACATATATTCACACATACACATTAATCTGTGAATATATATATAAAACCATGCATATATCTTTCAAAGGAGATCTTTTCAAGCATATGACAATATGGATAAAGAGAAATGCAAGACCAAGATTCAATACCAAATTACTAGAGGTATCATGCCAACTAAATAAGACTGAAAATGATCTTAACAATAAATCAATGATGATGTTACAATGTAAATTACTTGTCATACTTATGACACAAGAAAACTACCCAATCTATATATGCAATAAGACACATGTACTATGTGTGCGTGTGAGTTTTCAAAGTCATGATGTCTCACCATTCTCCCTGATCTACTTCTCTCCCTTTGGTGACACTCTCCCTCCTCATCTGGAAAGGGGAACTAGTTTCTTGTGTCCACCTCATTTTACCAACATGGTAGTTAGTCCATTAACCACAACATCCATAACATAATATAAAATTTCACTAACAATCATCATGAAGATTTAAGAAATTCACATATATTTATTTTTAATCATTATCTAATTGATATTCTCTTTCCAAATATCATGAAGAAAATAAAACTATATTAGCACAATTATCTTCAAATCACAAATTTTGATAGTGTAATTTAAAATAGCATAATTAACTAGTCCAAAATGAGGTGTGACACTTAGGTTTATAAGG
>VCHN02001813.1:0-19911 GCA_007115665.2 Sequoiadendron giganteum | reverse complement strand
GGAAGCTCAATAGACTGGCCTGATTCACCATAAAGGTTATTCATCACTTGACTGCCACTCTATCTACAGTGCTGAAGGATTAAGTTAAAATTAATATTGCTAAATCTGACCCCAACACAATTAAGCTAGTGGGGATGTGTATAAATTCCTCATGGAGGAATGAGAGATTCTTGCTAGGTGATGGGGTGGTTTCTACTTGTTTTTTGAGGGGTTTTATGGTTTGATGTCTCTATGATATTTTTGTGTAGTACTATCTATCTACTATAACTAGTTATGTTTTTCTATTTGGATGTGATGAACTTTGGCCCATAGGGCTTGTTTTGTTAAGGGTACTACACCATGTAAATGCAACATATATTATCAAAAACTTCCTTGTATTTTTTAAAAACTTCTTAAAACTTAATTATAAAGTTGAATGAATATATCTATGTGTGAATAATTTATATAGAAAAGATTGATTTTCATTTATTAGTTATAAAACACTTCTAGGCAATATTGAAGAACTAATTTCAAAAATAAAGAAAAAAAAATGTGATCAATCTTGGGTTTTGGAACCATTTTCATAGACTTCAAACACTTTAAGCATAAAACAAATTACCCTATTAAAAAAAATTGTGGAGATTATATTAGATTCTAGTATAAGTTCAAATATACATACAAGACCATTTTTAAATTCATAAAGATTAGCTTCATATATGTAGACCACCTATATAACTAAACTAAATAAGAGAATAGTTATTTCATAGATTCTAGGGTGTTTGTCTAGCTAAGACCTAAACTTTATAGTATAATAATTGATCAATCCCTAATATTTTATCATTATTTACCTACCTTCATAATTTAGTAATTCAATTAAATTTTGTAATTAATTATATATTTATTATTATAGTATCAACTCTCTAAAATAGGTTTTTAGTTAAGTCCTTCAAGTATTTTTTAAAAGGTGTGTTACCCCTTATATTAATTATGAATCAAAATTTTGAACATGACTAGAAGGTTTTGCTCTTAAGATCTGTCCTTAATTTATTAGTATTTTTTTCAAATGCATAATTTTATTTCCAAATCACATCATGGTTTGGATTCCCTTTTTTCTCATGCTTCATAGTTATACATCCTTCCTTCATTATGTGATCCTATTTTCATATCATATTGCATAGCCTTATTTCAACCTTTAGGGTTTCACTTATCGATTTATTTTTAGATTTGGTGTTTTTTTTTAATTTTCTTATTTTATATTGAATCACCCCTTTTATCTTATTTTCATAGGGTTTTGTGATTTGTTTGCACTGAAGGTCTCATACACATCCTCAATTTCCCTTAAGGAGACCCTCATTTGGATCCTCAAATGGACAATTTAGCAAGAATGGAATTTTTTTATGATGTTTTAAACAATGAATACTTCTATTGTGCCCAAATATGATACTTTTGATCATTATGAACATTTGAAACAACAAAAATTATCACATAAACTTTCTCATTTAGCTAGGGTGGGAGTTCCTAAATATTTGACTAAATGTTTTTTATTTTTTTATGATTTATTTTTATACTTTCTTATATACAAGTTTGTTGTATTCCACCATGTTCTTATATTCCATGTTTAGCATTTATGTTTAAAATACTCCTTTTCATATGCCTATGTTGTTCTCCTTTGCTTCTCATATTCCAATATTATGATGTCTAGCTCTTATGTTATATACGTAGTTATTATTATGACGTTCCTAATTTTACATATTCTTATGATATCATTAGATTACACTTTATCATGATCATTTTCTTCTCATGTTTACACCATATACTATTTACATGTTTATATGTTAAAATTTGCATGTTCTCATACATGGTTATCATGTCAGTATCTCATCATGTTTTCCCTTAAATGCTTAAATTTTAGATTTACATGCCTATATGTTTATAATCCTTATAATGCTTATATTTTATAATAATATTTTTATAATCTTTATCATGCTTATACATTTACATTTTCACATATGGTTATCATGTCAATATCTTGTCATGTTTTGACTTAAATATTTAAATTTTAGATTCACATGTATACATGATTATAATCCTTATCGCATCTTGTATTTATACTAATATTAGTATGATCTTTAGCATGCTTATTATTACATGTTAAAGATATTTTATCATTCTTATCTCTTACATCTTGCATTCAGTTACATAATCCTTATTTAACATTTACACCTATCATTATCATTTTCCTTCATCAAAGGTAACATTGGCGGGAATCCTACCTTTTCCTATGATATGCTTACTTTCATGGTTATATTTACATTTTCCTTGCATGCTTATCACATTATGGGACCTATCTCATCATGTTACATGTTTTAATCATGATTATAATTTGTTTTCCTTTCCATCAATTTTTTTCATCTTTTTATTTTTAATCAACTAGAGGAGACATATGTGTCATTAATCTTTCTTCTATTAGTTATGTTTTGCAATGTTAGACTCGTAGTCATTCCCTTGTTCAAGGAATTATCATCAACTCTTTCTACATAGTCAAAACCCTAACATTTTCCCGCAAATATAAGTTATAAGATATTAATGTTCTAGAAGTTTTTTTCATTGACATAGATGGTTAGATGCCTAAAGTAGTGGATTTTATTTACCATGGCTATATGCCTAAAGTAGTGAATTGTATTTACCTATTCTTTCCCTTACAAATAAATGCTTAATGATGCTTGTGAATAATAATTAATTAGAGACTATCTATGTAATTTTGTATCTAAGTTGTGAGAAAAAAATTATTTATAAGACATCATACTCATCCAAATCCTAAAAGGTATCTCAAAACCACATAACACAATCATTTTATCAAAGAATACTTCTTAAAAACTCTATAAAATGTAGAGATAATAAACTAATATTAATGTTTCAATAAGAATTTATACATATTATTAGTTGATTGAAACATTTAAAATAAAACTAAAAATAAAACAATATTAAAAAATCTTTTACACAAAAGAACCAATTAAAGAGAAAGAAATCTCTTTTCTAATTCAGTCAAAGGTAAATGATTGCATGTAAAAATAAGACTTATAAATGAAATGTATTATCATGTTTGAACATTAAAGGTTAATTTCATTCAAGTACATTTTTACCAATATAAAAATAGAACATTTATCATTTTTATATATAAATAAACTGTAAAATTATTTGACTGTCAAACTATTTGATAACACAACGAATCTTTTGGCCATCTCCATCATCTTTTTCTTCTACTTGTGTGAGCATAGCTACATATGTTTAACTTAACTTTATTACCCTTTTAAAGCTCTTCCTATTTCAGTGATGATCATGAAATTAAGCCCTATGATGGGGGATTGAAAACACAAATTATTTCTTATTGGGTTTCTCTACTTTCAAAGATACAGCATAAGAAGCAACCTCCATTAAAACAAGCTTAATCAAAGGTTTAAGGTCAAGTCTTAGACATTGGTCTAGCCTCATTAACTACTTGAATGCAAAGAGGATCTGCCTAAGAAGAATTGAAGGAAATAGTGGTATATGAAAATGATAAAGACATTAAAATGGTGTCAAAACAATAGCTGTACCCAATACCCATTGTGCATAATAAATCAAGAAAAACTTAACAATTCACATATAATTGACAGTAAAACCAAGCTACGCCAGTTAAGAAAGCCTACCAAACAACTTGCAGACATGGAGAGGTTGATCCTGGTCAAAGAATTCAGCCTGTGTTTCCTGCATTGCCATAGCTTGGACCTTCACTCCTACTGTCTTTCCACAAAAGAAAGCTTGGTGGGCATCAATGAAATCTTCAATACATCAGATTTAGGCAGCAACAAAGGCTTTGCACAGGCTTCTATATGGGATATGAAACGAAGCTAAATATTGTTAGCTTTGTCGGTGGGTCGGTGACCGACTTCATTCACAAAAAATAACTTCCAGGCTATACCTGGGCAATGGAAGATGTGCCAGACAGACTATATAAAGTGGCAGTGGCAGTGCCGGTGGCAGTATTCTCATATTTTAGTGTTTAATGAGTTGTAGATAATGGCTTGTGTGTGTAATTTTTTTAATTATTTTGAAGGTTCTTATTTTTGAGATATTAAGCCTACTGATTAGTACAGCACAATTTTGTAGATGGGGATGTTTGCATTTGAGAATACATATCTATTCTTAAAACCAAAGTTTAATTTATGTTGGGTTATTGTTGTTTACTATAGTGAAATCTTCTTGGCAGTTTTAAAAAATATGTTTTTATTATATTTTTTATAAAAATATAAGATATGTTTGTTAAGTAGGAGGTTTTTTTTTGGGGACAGTGTATCAAATTAGTAATGTTTATATTAGAATTCAAGTGTGTGGTTTATGAGTCAAATTCATTGATATGTATTTTATGAATGTAGTTCACAAACGTTAATTTCTCATGAGAATAAATGGTCCACTTAATTCTCATTGCATCTAAGTGATCTTCATAAGGGTGAGGCATTGGGACTTTCTAAGAGCTCACCCATCCTAGTACAACTTCAACTTGAGCATGCTTAACCATGGATTTTCCTCCAAGATCAAGTCCACCTATCTTGCTACCCAATTTGTACAAAATTCAGCAAGTGTTATGCCTTATGAACCATTCATTATAGAGCCATTTAGCTCATTTACCCCAAAATCAAGCCTACTTATCTCACTACACCATTTGCAAAACCTCAGCAAGCATTCTCCCATTATAAAGCCCCTTTAGCTATGAAACATTCATTCTAGAGGTCATTTAGCTATAAACCATTCATTATAGTGTTCATTTAGCTCATCTACAATGATCACTATTTTTTTTTGCAAATGGGTAGCAAGATAAGTGAGCTTGATCTTGGGGCAAACTACATGGTAAACTACTTGAGTCAAAGTAATACTAGGATGGGAAACCTCTTGAGAAGTTCCAATACTTCACCCCTATGATCATCACCTAGATGCAATGAGTACTAAGTGGGCCATTCATTATAATGAGATATGGGTTCATGTGAACCAATATTCATGAAATATGGGTCAACGAGTTTGACTCATAAAGTACACATTTGAATCCTAATATAAATATCATAAGATATGTGTGTATTAGAATTTAAAGTCATAATCTAGTTGTATTGGTGAAATTTGCATATCTATGTCAGTTCTCATTTAGTTTTAAGCCCATTTTGATATAAAACAATTTAATAAAATTATATGTTGATAAATGACACAATTTTGTATGAAGTTAGGTGATCCGTCACATATCCCCACCGCCACATATTAGACCTTATCTCATTTTCATATTTTCAAGGCTATATTAGACAATTACTATAGTATGGGCATGTCTAGACATTCATCCCTCACATCATTTTTTTCATTTTGTTGTCTTGGGTTATAAGATGATTGTGTTAAAATTTAGAGTCACAATCTTTATAATGGTAAAAATTACATATATCTATGTCAATTCTCATTTAGTTTTAGGCCCATTTTTATGGAATGGTTTAATGTAATTTTATATTGATAAATAACATAATTTTATGTGAAGATGGATGATCCTTCACATATCCCCACCTCCACACATTCCACATATTAAACCTTATGTAATTTACTTTTGCATATATTCTCATATGTTTAACATTTATTATACCCTTCATGTCTACACATTCATTCCTCACATCAATATTTTTATTGTCTTTTCTTGGATCAATCTTGTGGCATGGGATCACCATGTGGTATTGAACCCTAAAATTTCAGCTTTTAAAATTTAAAATTTTCTCTGCAACCCATTTCATTCCTACCATGAGATAATAATTCTTAGCACACATTTTACATTATTCATTGTTATACATTATCAATATTTAAAGGCATTCAACATGCATTCATTTATCATCTAGTAATCATTAGCAAGATTCTATGTATTGGAGAGATGAATCATTTTATAAACACTTCAATTGAAGTAGTAGAAGGAACCTAGATTTGCATATTATCATTCTAGTGCATTTATATGACTAGAGTATTGTCCTCGATCATTTCCATAACTATTAAATTTGGTCCAATCAAGGGGTTGACTTGGGAGACCTTGGTCCTTGTGATTTGACAACTTCCCCAAGATAATTTTAAATACCACTAGTTCTTGATAAGCAATAAAGAGTAGGAAATTCAATGAATCAAAAAGTGGAAGTGTGCAATTGCCTAGATTAAGTCCACATGTCCCAAGATGGATTTGTGCTCATGAAAATAACCCTAAGATGCAAGATCAACCCACATTAGAGTTAATCAAGTGTTTTGATTGCAAGGTGAAATATAGATAGTGAATATATCTTTTCCAATTCTGAGGTAAATTTTTAAATTGATATCAAACTTATTCATCTATATTGGACCTAGATCTAAGTATCTTAAACCCCTTTGCATTTAATTTTCAAAAGTAACACAAAATTATTTTATTTATTGGTCCCAATTGATTATTACTGAAATCTTGGTTGATTTATGCTAAGATGTATGCATTTTATTTAATTATGCTAGATTAATCTTAGGAAAATGTATTTTTCCAATTACTGAACCCATCTAATCTTACACCCACCAGGGTTATACCTTCATTCATTTTAGGACACTCTAGATCTAACATAATCCAAATTTATCATTCATTTTCAAATCTTGCTTGGGTTTATTCATATTCATCACTATATTTTTTTGCCTAGGTTTTGGGATTTAACCCTAACCACCATTAGATACATTTTAAGGTTTTATCTTAGATCTAACTTTTTACAAATATTCTAATTTATAAAATATTGCACACCATTCTTATATCATTTTTCTTCTTCTGAGGTTTAGGATTTTATTGTATACTCTAGTAATCCCTTCCTTGCCCAACATTAGACAAATATTCATTTTTATATCTTTAAATCATAGACTCACATGGTCTCTTATCATTAGCTTTCATCCATGCTTCCATTATTTATTTTTACATGTCTATACAATTTATAACATGTAATACAATTATTATTGATTCACTACTAACAATTTACTTTAAGAATGAGATCACATTGTCCATTGAAGAATTATACCATCATACATTCACTTTAAATCCTTCTTTACTTTGGATTTAGCAACTAATTTTTCTCCCTCTTAGAGATATTTACTATAGTTATTCATGATTCTCATATTTTTCTTATTTTTCTATGTATTGTGTTAGTAATATGTTTGATTCTAATGATGCACTACATTTGAGAACCTTTCCTTCACATGATTTAATTCTTGGTATATTTATTTTTGAGGATGATCATCATACACCTTTGCCTAAAACTATTTCCATGAATGATACATAATGTGAATCTAAGGATTCACATATATTTAACTTTACATTATTTTTTATTAGAGATCAATAGGTTTTACAGGGACCAAAAACTCCTTACAAATAGGCTTTGAGGGGACTTGAAACCCCTTACAAACAAGTGAAAGTTGCAATAAGATAGGAACATGGGAAATCAGCAACCCAACATCAGTAGTCTACCAAAGGATATTTAGGACATACCATACTGCAAGACAACAACTTTGAAGGGACTGAGAATCCTTTATAGCTAGGACATCACAAGGGCCTTAACCCCAAAACATCTTTAAAGAAACCACTTGAATCCACTAGGCACCAAACACAACCTACAACATCCACTCCATAGCTAAACAACTACTCAACACAAAGCTAAAATAAAAAGGGATGCCAAAGCACCCTTCAAGACCTATCAAGTTTCCCTCAATAGGGAAATTAGAGAGCACACCAAAACACTAAAGCACATCCATATTCATGTAGTTTCACCCCACCAAAGCCAATTCCACCTCCACCTCAATAGGAGGGAGCTCTTGTCTATAGGAGAAGAAGAGATGAGAGCCCCAGCCTCAAAAGCCTTCACACAACTGCCCAAACAAGCTCCACCTTGATAGGAACAAGCTAACCATAACCTCCACTGAATCTACAACAACCATCTCCACCTCAATAGAAAAGGGCTCAGCCTCAATGGGAGTAGTCTCCACCTCCATAGAAGACCCCACCAGTAGATCTAGAGAGATCACAAAGACATCGGAAGGCCAGACCAACAAATCCTCTTTTGGAAAAGTAGAGTGCGGATAAAGGAAAGAAGAACACACTTTAGCAAACCAAACAAAACCCAAAGAAATTTGAGCCTTCAGAATAAAAACATGAAGTTTCTTATTCCAAGAACAAACCTCAAACCCCTGCAAAAGTGACAACATAGGCAAGAGGAACATCAACGATCTCAACAATGAGGATCCAAAGACACTTCTCTAGAGAGACAAGGCCACAAAAAACACTCAGCCAGAGAGACCAAGGCCGCAGGGAAAATAGCAGCAAAAATAAACATACGCTAAAAAACTACCAAAGGTAAAGTCCTAGACTCAAAATGAATAGGAACAACCAAGTCCCAAGAGGAATAGGGGATCCCAAACAAGATGATAATAAGGAGAAAGCCCAACAAAAAATAACACCAAGCTACCCCAACACATTGGTAAAAGCTAGAGATGAGCCAAAACTCCACACAACCAACTAGAGGGAAACACCACCATTCCACAGAGAGAGGACAAGAAGAACCCAACACACTATGAAAATAAAAACCCCCAAAAGAGAGCCACTAAACACACAACAGGAAGAAACAAAGGACAACCAAGAGGAAGTAAGAAGCAAAATAGGCCAACACGAGGAGCCCCCAAGACATCATATTACACCGAATAGGACCATAAATAAGCCCATTCAACATCCAAACTTCCTTAAAGTAGCCAACACACACCCACACCCATTGCAAGGAGAGCAGCCAAAAAAAAACCATGAAGGGCAACCACAACCAAACCAAGAAAGTAAAAATGCCTCCTCCATTCACGCCAGGAATAGCAACAACAACTGCTTGCCAAACAAGGACACACAAGGGGAGAACCACAAAAAACACAACATCAAGGATGCAACAGCCTCCCGCACCATCAACCACTGCCAGGGAAAAAAGGGAGAGAAGAAGGGGCTTCTCAACCGCCTAAACACCCTCATCTACGACAACATCATCACCATCATCGACCAAGAACTACCCCACACCATAGGACTCTAGCAAAGAAATGAACTAGAGCAGCAACAACACGTAGGAACAACAAAAACTAACGTAGAGAGGGAAGAATGCGACAGAGAATAATAGCCCAAGCCAACAAACCACCTCCTGCCAGCTACCATCACCATCATCGTCTGAGTCAGAATATTCATCGCCAGTAGAATCAAAGGATTTAAAAACAGTCATCCCAATGCTTCTCCTACCCATGCGCTCCATTCCTTAGAGAATAATTAATCTAGGCTTCTTATGGTATGTATTTAACTTGACATTGTTGAACCTTATGATGATTCTCCTTTTGCCTGTCATGATGGTTCTATCTCCATAAGGGAATTTTATTTTGATATGTTTCCTTCTTTTATACTGATGTGTTTCATGATGATCATTCTTCTAAATTTTGTGTGAATGTTATGGATCTCCATAATAGGTTCTTACATAATGATACTTCTCATGTGATGGTATTGTTCATGTGAATAAAGTATATTACCTAACTATTTTAATATTACCTCGTATTCACACTTGCATACTTAACCTTACTCAAGTCACTCAATATTGTGTCTCGAGTCATAGGATTAAGATACTTTTCATGATCTTTTTGTGTCTTAGGGTTTCACCCTTTCCTATATATAAGGTTTCTCTCATTGTACATCAAGGTATATAATGTATCATTGTGTATGCATTCAATCAATTATTTTACATTGTAGCATTTTCATTTCTTCTCTCTTGTGTCGAATTTTTTTTGGTTACAAGTGATCCTTGGATCCTATGTGATTCTCTATCAAATTTTAGATGGTATGAAAGCTTCAGATCTACAATTCCCTTTCCCTCTTTTAGATATTTTTCACCAAGAAGTTTTACATGGTGAATATTGGTGTAGAAAAAACCTTCCTATTGAATCCAAAAGGCCCAAAAACCTATAAATCAATATAAAATTGATAAGTGTTGATAGAAAAATAAATTTGCCATTTCTAGAGGGTTTATAAAATTTTGGCAATAAAAAATCCATATAGTTGTATGGATCTATACAATCCATATGATAGGGTCCATATAATACATTTGATATACCAATCACTAGGGTCAGATATAGATTTAATTGTACCCTCAGTTATACCCTCAGTATATTCTAGTAGAATATTCAACTTGTGCAAGCATTTTATCACCTAACACAATAAAAAATCTAATTCAACATAAGGCATAAGGTGATGTCACTAATCAATAAAGTTCATAAGGGCCAAATAATATGGTCATATTAGTGTCTAGATGATTTATTTTAGCTCATGAATGTAGGGGCTAGCCCATTCCCAATTAGCCCCACAAGGGCTTAAAGCAAGCAAGCAAACTAGCCACTGCAATCCCACTTAATATTTGCCTCCATCAACATCAACACTAAATAGCCATGCCCATTCCACCATGGTGTTTTTCTTAGCTTATCCACCTATTCAACCACTCTACCTAGATTTGACTATGCTACTGATTCATGTTAGATGCATAGGACAAATTAGATGGGGGTGAATCAGTTGTATACTTTAAAACATCAAAAACCCTCATTAACATTCAGATCTGCATTAGCCCTTAAACCTTTATCCACCATTAAAGCCTTAACATGTGTTAATAGAATGTAAAAATGTAAATCAACTTAATGTAAACACATCAAACACATAAGAACACCAGATTTACATGGAAAACCCAAGAAGCGAAAAGCCATGTCGAGAATTAGCTCACTAATATATGAATTGCAACACCAAATACAATAAGGATCACTACTAGGGATAACTTTAAGAACCCCCCCCCCCCTAGCGAAGGTGTAAAATCTTGATGAATCTTGTATACTTCCCGATAAAAATATTAATTTTATTGGAAAAAAAAATCGAGAAAAAATAATCTCAATTGGCAAATCTTTTGTAATTTCGCTAGAAGTCTATGGAAAATCCTAGCGAATTGTATTTTTTTTAAACCAATAAAGTATTTTTATTAGAAATTAAAACCTAATTTCAAACCAATAAAATATTTCCATTAGCGAATTAAACATGTTTTCAAACCAAAAAGATATTTCTATTGGCGAATTAAAGTTGTGCTCAAACAAATAAAATATTTTTGTTGGTGATTCAAAAATGTTTTCAAACCAAAAAATATATTTTCATTGGCAAATTAAACTTTTTTTCAAATGAATAAAAAAACCATTGGTGAATTAAACGTAATCTCAAACCAATAAAAAAATTCATTGGCGAAATAAATTGGTGTATGCCAATAATAAATCATAATGTGGGTGGCGAAAATATCAAATGCTACATATTGTTCTATTTCAAGACAAATTTTTCACACATCCAAATTCCTTCATAAAGTGTCTGGAATGGGGACAAGTGTCAACACATTCATTATGTTTGAAGCCAAATGTCAACGCAAATCAATATAACCCACAACCTTTCGATCAATTTTTTATGGATGATTGTAGTTGCATTCCGAAAGAAAATGTCTGAAGCACTAGACTTGTGAATTCAAACCTCTAGAATAACACTAGAACTATTAGATTTGCAAAAATCAATGGTTGACATTTTATTACTTATTAAATCACTTAAAGTCATGATAGCCAAAATAATATTTTATTGTTGATTGGCTACTAACAGTTGTTCGGATCACTTAATTTATGACTTAAGCCTTTGGAGTCATCGTTGTGACTGGCCCCTCGACCTAGGTGATTATCGGTTCCATCGAGTATCAAAGTCAGGTGACAAATATTTTCTCATGAAAATCAACGGTTAAGATTGGCAATTCACGATAAGGTGGCTCTCACGCATCTACACTATTGAGAAGGTGATGCCATCAATTTTCCATGGTAATGTGCGATTGTGACATCTGTCCTCGGTGGGACCGAGATTCAACTCATGGTTAATGGTCTAAAAGGAATCAATGGTCAACATTAAGTTCATCAAAGATCAATCATTATGAAAGATTCAAAATTAGGTTGCTCTTCTAAATTTATAATCCGAAGTGAGCAAAATGTTTGATTTGATAACTTGATATTGAAAAATTGCACGTAGCATGTGCTTTCTTTTTATCGATTTTTGCATATCCACCGGATTGTCTTTCTTTGAAGAAAGTGTGGTTGTGGTACCGTGGATAAATGCCATATGTACATTTGAATTGATTGATTGGATAGATTGATATTGAAAATTGCACAATATACTGTAGATGATGATGTCATTAATCTAGTGATCAATTAAAACAATATTTGTAATGATTTCATATTGTTTGAGTGGTGATTTTGATAGCTTGTTAGCTTGAGGTACAATTTGCATGGAGCCAGACGTCAATCAAAATAAACGTTATAATTGTAAATGTAAGACTTAAGTTACACGATTAAGTTGGTTTTTTGGACTGTGTGATTATTATTATACCCAACCTCACACGACTCACAAGTAAACAGGGATCAGGCTGGTAGTGGTACCGGTGGCCCATAAATAGGGATAGTGAGCACAACTGAAATTATTTGTAGAAGGCTAAAGGCTTTACTATTGAGTGCAATGTTCTGAATTTTCATAATCGTTTTCATTTTGCAAGGTTAATGAAGAAGAAGATGATGTGATATTGTTGGGGATACTCTAAATTCTCCTACCTATAGTTATGTACTTACAAAGTAAAAGACCAATTTCCTTCAAGTTCAGACTGGGTGGAATTGGAAATAAGTTGATCTGGTTCACCCGAATTTTGAGATAGTTTTAGAACCAAAATGAGGAGCTCTAATGGAGATAAGTTCTTTCACAGAGAGTATGCCCATATAATTATTTTAATATTGTTTTCATTCAAAGACGATGACTTCTCATACTCCATTTTGACAAAGGCCCTCGAAGAGGAACTATGGAATTTCAAACTCACTGTGTGCTATCCTAGTGCATGGAATTTGCGTGTAGAAGGTGGGAGCAGATTTACTACCCCTCATCTTCTGCATGACTCTGGTTCTCAAAGAGGATGATTATATTTTATATCTTCACAACTCCCATTTCCCTAGCATGGTTAGCTAGGAAATCCCTATGGATTCTCAGAGTCATTTGTTGGGTAATATGGTATGGATCCCATAGCTGCCACTACTAGCTTGGAACCAATCATTTCATTTTGGGTTGTTCTAGTGCATTAGATTGAGCATATTATAACTACAAAACCATATTTGAGAATATGGTTTGTATTGTCCCCAGTAGTAGAAGCAGCCAACGACCCAACAGCTTGGAATCAATTGTGTTTGATGTAAAGTGACATGTGTCATTTATACAAAACAAGACCTTGCATGCTCTACTCGTCTTTAAAAATATATGTAATGATATAACATTGTAATTCAGTGGTAATAAAATAAATGGTTGTGTTATTCTTCGGTATTCATTTACAGTAAAGAATTATTTTGTGTTTACAGTATCTATTCAAATTATACAAGTAATGTAAATGGAATAAAATAATGGAAAAATATTTAATAAACTTTGAAATATCAGGTTTTTATCCTTTAAGAGATTAAGTAATATCTATTTATGAAATATTTGCATGCAGATTTAAAAAATAAAGCAATACAAATGAAAAAAGAAAGTTACCATCAAATTGACAAAAAACACTAAAATTTGTCACTCTTGCTAGGGTTCACCGAAATGTTATTGATTTTTTATTTGTCGTTGACTTTCTCCCTCAATTCTCAGTAGCATTATTCATTGTATTAAGTCCTTTGCAACATTAAGTTACCGACCCCTTGGCCTTTATGTCATTCAATGCCTTTCTTTTAAAGGGATTTCGTGAATCCATAGGATGCTTCAAGTAGATCTATATGTGACTCATGAAACTGTGGAATGGACACGTGGACTCATCTTGATGACTCCATTATGATTGTGTATCCTAGCACCACAAATGTTTAAATTTTTAAAACAACTTTCAAACAACTTTAAAAAACATTTGTATTGTTTATATCATAAATTACTCAATCATTCGATGAAAATTTGATGGATGGTTCTAGTTGCATTCTAGAATTAAATGCATAGAGCGCTAGGCTTGTCAACTTAAACCTCCTAAATCACCCTATAACCGTTAGATTTACAAAAATCAATGACTGAGAATTTGTTTGAGAATTTATTTCTAAGTGTCATTATGAAAATGTAATGTAATAATTGTGTAGTTTGATGGCAACACATTGACGTTTCATTCACTTTAATATTCAAAAAAAATAAGTGAACTTTCTACTGCTAAGTGATTTTATTTTTAAGTGATAGAGTCAGCACACAAGGAGATTTCAGATTGCTCATTGCAGTGCACTAGGGAGATTTTGGGTTCCAACAAAGCTAGTCAGTATTAATCTTTTCAAGAATCAAAATCCGAGTAAGTGAAAGACATAATTCCTACGGTTGTATGTTTCATCATTACTTAAAATATTATTTTATCAAACTTTGAAGTTTGGGTTTAGGGTTGACAGACTTAAGAATTAAGAAAAATTGAGGACTAAGAGAGAATTCACAATTTCACATTGTATAAACATGTCTACCACTAGAAATCCAAAGAAATTTGTTGGGAAAGGTAGAGAAAAATTGGATAAAAAAATACATTATGTTGGATTGCTTAAAACCATAGGTTTTAGTAATGAATACCATGATATTTATGATCCCAAAATCTATGGTAGGCACACCTCAAAACTTTGATTTTCATTTGAGAATAAGGCTGCAAACCAAATGCAAGTTAATATTTTCAGTGCACCATGGGTAAGTGAATTAGGGTGCATGATGTTACATGAGGTTTTCCCTTGCCCATAATTTATCATGGTCCATGCCCAAAATTATGATGATAAAAAAAGTAATTGTTAATAAAGATAGCAAAGAATAATCGTTATCCATTAATGCAGAAGAACTTGGAAAAGTGTTGGGGTTCACAACCGAAGAATTTGGAAATGTCCACATTGACCTAGAAAGGCTTGCTAGTGATTATGAAGCAGTGGATGAAAGGGAGAAAAATTATTTCATAAATAAAATAGTTCAAGATAACATACAACTTAGAAACAAATTGAAAGGTAATCATAAGCCTCCTTATGATTTTGATATTTTTAGACCATGGGTTCAAGATACTATTTACATGCTAGCATTTTGCCTTGGACTGGATAGCAATTGGGAAGTGGGTGCAAGCCTCCTTGACATGGTATATAATATCCATTATGCTTTTCCATCTCAACTTGTCAAATATAACTTTATTGAGAACATTGTAGAATCCATGCATGAAATTTTTTTAATGAATAAAGGAGGTGCACACTCAAAGTCCACTAAGACATTTAGGTTCACAACAGGTACTTGTGCTATTCTTTTCTATTAAAAATTAATGGAATGTTTCAAACGAACAAGCTTCATACTCAACCCTATATGAATGTTGAGGAAAATAAAATGGCTCCAGTATATGATTGGACCAATGAGATAAGGATGCATGATTCTCAAAGGAACTACAATCATTTTGTAGACTAATTTTTGGCTCCATTGCATCAAGCAATTACAAATACTCCAATGCCTACATTACCTATGTCATGTATAAACTACATTCAACTAGGAAAATAAATACAATTGGTTGATTGGTACTTAATGGAAGAATATATTGTGCTAAGACTTAATGGATCAAGAGTAGAGCCATACAAACTTCCAATACATGTGATAGAAAGGTTTTTTGCATTGGAATATGTAAGGTAGATGCAGCGTACTAATAAATACACTTTTTCAATCAGCAGAAGAGGGCCTTATTTCCTTCTTTACCTTTTTCATGTGGAGGGTTCACATTCAAGAGAAAATCATTTAGTTTGTCACATTATCTTTTGAAAAAAATAAAAATTGATGTTTCCTGCCACTGGCAGTATGATCCATGTGGCACCATTAAATCAATGATTGTGGCCAATAGGAATTTTTCAATTAGAATTCAACATCAAAGTAAACCCTTGCTTGAAAACTTGAGAAACAAGGATTCTTGGGATGAGGTCAAAATAGAAATGGAGAAAAGTATTGCTAAGAAAGGTATTTCTTTTGAACAATTGTCAACAAAAATTATGACAGTACACCAAAAGACAATCAGGAGGTATAAATTTTTTTATGAAAAAAGTGATAAACCATCTAGTAGAGTAAAAATACTAGATTCTCTAGATAAGGAAGTTACAGATAAAAATTAGACACAATAAAAAATTACCACCTTTTGGTCTATGAGGAAGGAGCTAGGTGAACCAAGAACTCTTGCAGACTTTGGAGATAATGAAGAAGATCGTGAGTTTAGAAAATTATGGAATACGAAGCATTCTAATGAACATGAAGATCAAGAAACTGATGATGAATCTAATGATGATAGGGAAGAACAAAACTATGTCAAAGTTGGTTTAAGTGAGGCCACAAAAGAAGCATATACTTCAGGAGCAGTCATAGCTGAAAAAATGGGTTATGACGGCTATCCTTTGGGGTCCCAATGACAAGGCCCTTGGATGATAACAAATGTAGAGCATAGAAAACCAGTTGATAAATCTATCCTTGGAGTTGATAAAGTAGACCAAGGGTATACAAGTACAACTAAAACAATTCATTTTGTTAGAGCTTCAAATCCTAATCCTCAAGGTCAAATACAATCACAACTAAGACATGCACATGGTGGAGAACCTAGTGCAACTGCCACTACCACTAGTGGCGATGGTATGGGTAGTAGTACTAGTAGTGGTCAACATGTGCTACAACAAAAAATTACACACAAGAGGACAAAAATACAAGATACCACACAAACACCAAGTGATCAAAGCATATAGAAGAGGGCAAGGATTTTGACAGGTCCAAGTCCAACTACCATTTCCACCACAAAGGAGTTATTTCTAGGCACTCCCACAGTTAGTGTGGATACAAAAACATTAGCAATTGTAAGTACTCCTAGTCCTTCAACACTCAAACATTCCATTGTTCCTAGATCCCCAAGTTTTGATTACATTGAAGAGTTTTAAAAGAAATCAAAATTGTATAAAAAAATAAATGAAGCAACTGATGAAGAGTGTGTCTATTGTAGCTTCAGATCTTGCAACAACCATGGTATTACCCACACTTGACACAAATAAATAAATCATGGAGTACACAATTTTTTTTCCCACGGTTCAAAATAAACTAGCAAATCAAATGGATCGATTTGAATTTCAAGTGAGCAGTTTCCAATTGGATTTTTGGACACAAAAATACTAACAAAATTAATGTATCAAAGAAGAACAATGAATTGGTGTACACATCATTGATAAATCAAGAGAGAGAGAGAGAGAGGGAAAGAAAAAAAAAGTTTTTAGACTCAAATAGAAAAGTTACAGGCAGACCTACCAAATGAGAAAGCAAAGAGGAAAGCAATAGATAACAAGAGCAATGAATTAGAAAAAAGAATAAAAACAATTTCCTCTACATCAACAAGGAAAGAGGATAAACAAAATGAGAGATAAGTGAATGAAATGAAGAAAAGGTTAGATGAGAGAAAAAATAAATATGATGAGGAAAAATCCACTTCAGAAAAATTAAGACAAAGCATTGGGAAAGGAAATGAACAGTGGAAACAAAAATTGGAGAAAGAGAGAAATATAAATGAAAGGTTGAACAATTGATTGATGCTATCAGACTACATTATAAGAAGCTCAACAAATATTTAGTGGACAACAAAAATGTGTTCGCTTGAAGAGATCTGCAAATCAAGTTCAACAAAGAGGGCAAGTGCATGGAAATGGGTAGCAAATTAGTGGACAGCTTACTTTTTCATCCCGAAATAGTGAAAATGCAAACACGTTATAGTAAAACACATTCATGTTATGGCTCAGTCATTACCGAGCCTAACGCGTGTGTTTTAAAACATGAGCTTGTTATAACGCACTCACGTTATGGTTTAAATTTCAAAAAATGCACGCATTTTGAGTTCAAAAACTATGCATTTTTTAAAATCAAAAAAACATTTCCAAAACGCGAGCGTGTTATAACATGCTCGCATTTTGGTCTAGATTGAAAATATTTTCTTCTCTTTTTCTTGTCTCTTTCTTCGTGTTATCTTTTAGGGAAACTATATACATGACATTTACATATGGACATTTACTTTCTTATACTTTAAGTTATATTTCATGTATATAGGCAGGATTTTTGAGAGTGGTTTTAGATCTCTAGGAGTTACAATGCAAATTCTAGTTTTTTGGAACATCTCAAAAATTTCAGACTTAGTCAAATTTTAGTAATCAGCAAGTTGTATCATCTTTCTCTCTCTGTCTCACATATTTTTTATCCCTTATGCTCTAGACCTCTCTCACACACTCTCCTCTTCCCTCTGTACTTCTATCTATCTAGCCTCTCTCTCCCCCTCCATCCCTCCCTCCTTTCCTCCTTCCCTCCTTCCCTCGTTTCCTCTAATTTTCTCTATCTCCCCCTCTCTCTCTTCCTTCCTCCCACCCACCTTCCCTCTCTACTTCAATGTATCTAACCTATCTCTGTCTACCTCTCCCTCTCTCTCTCCCTCCTCTCTCTCTTCCTTCATCCCAACCACCTTCCCTCTCTACTTCTCTCTATCTAACCTATCCCTCTTTGCCTATCTCTCACCCTCCCTCCTCTCTCTCTTATTCTCTTTATCACACTTCTCTCCCTCTATCGCTCCCTCCTCCCCTCTCTACTTCTATTTCTCTTCCTCCCTCCTTCCCCCTCTCTATCTCTCCTTCCCTATATACTTCTCTCTACTTCTCTCCATATCTACCTCTCTCTCTCTCATTCCCTCTCACTCTCCCTCTCTCTTCATCTCCCAACCTTCCTCCTTCCCTTAGTGTTTCTCTCTCTCACACACTATCTCCCTCCCACATCTCTCTCTTTGGTTTAGGCTTTATGGATTAGGGTTTAGGATTTATGGTTTATGGTTTAGGCTTTAGGTCCAACCCCCTCTCTCTCAGGTCTATCCATCCTTCCAGCCCTCCCACCCCTCTCACTCACTTAGGTATATCTCTCACTCCCTCTATCTCTCTCTCTTAGGTCTCTCCCTCATAGGTCCCCTATCCCTCTCTCAGGTCTCCCTCCCACCCTAACAAGAGAACACACACACACACACTCGCAGGTCTCTCCCTCCCACCCCCTTCCCCTCTTCTCAAGTATCTCCCTCCCACCCTAACTAGAGAAAACACACACACACTCTATCTCTCTCTAAGATATTTCCCTCACCCCCTCTCTCTCTCCCTCTCCCACTCCCACTCCCTCTCCCACTCCCTCTCTCCCAATTCTCTCCCTCCCACTATCTCTCCCTCTCTCAAGTCTCTCCCCCCCACCCTAACTAGAGAATCTCTCTCTTCCTCTCATCCCCTATATCTCAAGTCTCTCTTTGCCACCCCATCTCCCTCTCCTAGCCCCTCTCCCTCTCTCAAGTCTCTCCCTCCCACCTTAACTAGATAGCTCTCTCTCTCTCTCTCCCTTTCTTAAGTCTCTCCCTCCTATCTCCCTCTCTACCTCTCCCTCTCTCTCCCTCTCTCCCTCTCTCTCAGGTCTATCCCTCCCACCCCCTCCCCCTCTCTCAATTATATCCCTCCCAACCCATCCCCTTATCTCAAGTCTCTCTCCCCACACTAACTAGAGAAAAAAAAAAACACACACACACACACACTCTCTCTCTCTTTGGTTTATCCCTCACACCCCCTCAGTCTCTCTCCATCTCTATCTCTCTATCTCTGTCTCTTTATCTGTCTCCCACTCCCTATTTGTCCCTCTCCCTCTCCCTCTCTCTCCCTCCCACCCCGTCTCCATATCTCAGGTCTCTCCCTCCCACCCTAACTAGATAAATCTCTCTCTCCCCTATCTCTTTGGTCTCCCTCTCC
>VCHN02001799.1:0-19981 GCA_007115665.2 Sequoiadendron giganteum | reverse complement strand
TATTGTCTCATCATCCTAGGGTTGTAAAGTGCTTGGAATTGGAAAACACATTGCTTGGTTCCTAAAAACATTTGAAAACAAACATTCATAGTACCTTCAAATTTCAAACCCACTTTTACGAAACAAATACCTTTGAAGAATTTAAGCACTCTTGCTTTCCCTAGGGATCATATCCTTAGAGGTTTCTAAGTGCTTGAATTCCATCATCATTTGTTTTCAATAAGGTTAAACATAGGAGAATTTTGCCCTATTTTCCTTGATTTCCACATAATGGACTTTGTGGGATGAAAATGAAAGTGGGACATTAGACATATAGTTTGAAAAGATAAACAAGCAAGTGCTTTTGGTAAAAAGAATACACTAAAGAAAGATAAAAGACAAATTGGATTACACATGTGTTTTCAACATGATTTCCCACAAGATCAAAAACCCAAAACCAAGTTCAAGAAGCTTAGTCTGAAAGCTCGTGAGGAGCGTCTTGAGAGACTTTTCGAATTTAGAGAAAGATTGGTTTACAAATTTTACAAAAAAGCTTCAAGAAACAATTTTAGTTATATGCATTCTATTATTATCAACATAATCCCAAACTTTTGAAAGGTTTGAGCCTCCATAGGAAGTATATATGTCTTTTCAACACCGAGGTCTTGTAAGGAGAAGTAAGTATTTAAGTCAAGTCTAGGGATCAACAAATTCAATCACTTTCATCCATCTCAACCATCAAAATTTAGTCAAAAGTCACCTCACCAACAACTCTTTGGAACTTTGTAAACATCTTTTATGCTAAACTTCTAGGGTAAAATTAAACCACTTTGGTTGACTTAACACATATAGTCAAACCATCATCTTATACATGAGTTTTCTCTAGCATAACACAACTTCCTAGGGTTTATGAGTTCATCTTGTTTGTCTTAACACACTTAGCCAAATTATCAAATCATCACCTCATTTGACTTAACACACTTAGTCAAACCGTCCTCTTATGCGCAAGTCCACTCTAGGATAGCACAAATTCCTAGGGTTTTAAAAATATTTTGCTTTGACTTAACACATTTAGAATAAACTATCAATCCAATCTACCTATCAACAAAAGTCCTAAAAGTCAGTATATACTTCCTTCAAAGTTTCTTTAAGAGTCCCATCTATCCTCAGACACTCATCTTCGCTTATCTCATCCCCGCCATCACTTTGACTCTCAATTATCTTAGTTCTTTCACTTCGAATGTAAGGTTTAGACCCATCTAAAGGGATTAGAGGTTCATCTCATTTGAAAATTGATCTTCATTTTATGGTTCAAACTCGATTTCAACACAAGAGGGACATGGAATTTGATTCATACATCATGAGCAATTTGAGTCAACCAAACTATCCAAGTATCACAATGCTAATTGATTATCGAAACTCACATTTGTGCAATTCAAAAATGGCATCATTATCTCCTCCAAACTTTAATGATACAAATGAGTATTCCCAATCTAAAGTTCTTGGAGCATAATCCTTCCCAATGATAGATTTTAAATTACAGTCCAACCTACAAATCTATCAACCCAACAATCAATGCATGAGTCTTATTCCAACACTAACTCCACCAAACTAATAATAATGCCAAATACGTGCTCATCAAACACTTTAAATTATCAAATCTCGGCACTTTGTAAACTTCGGTGGGATATGTCAAGTAAATCAAACCACTGTTGCCGTATCTAAGCACATGTTGATGACTCCTATGTATTGATCCAAATCATAACAACATGCAAAATCAAAGTTACCTAAATCGTAATCTATGATTCCCAACCACAACAACGCTCAATTTCAATCGATCATGTCAAATCTAAACATCACACCAATTCAAAGCGCATTATCCATAATCAACTTATCCATCATCCCTAGCAAGCAACGAGAAGGGTGTACCTAAATTCGCTTTTGCTCTATAAACTAAGTCAACCATATCAAAGGTGTCAAGATCAATTCTGTAGTGGATCAAATTACTTCACTCCTTCAAAGTAGTTGATCCATTGTGCCAAGATATCTCCACTCAAAATCAATAATATTCCTTCCATTAGTTGAACCATGTCATCAAAGCATTGAGTTTCATCTCCACAACCACATCAAGAATCACATTCCAATATCAAGATCAACAACAAGTGGCAACTACTCAAGCCACCATGGTCAACACATCAACCGGTCCCCAAATCCCTCAAAGCATACCTTCTTAAGGACCGAGCATTTCAACCACACCTCCAATAACCCAAATCCCAACCACCACCACAACCGTTTCACCTACCACCATGGATGGCATCATTCCCAATCCCACCAAAAGCCAACATGACGAATTCATTCACCACCCTGGTCCAAATCATCCAAAAAGCCAATCATCAGAGGGTACTCAAGCAGCCCAACAAGCGTAAGCCCAAGCTCAAGCATAATACCAAGTGCAACTACAAGTAATCCATTGGCAAGCATACCAACAAGCCTTGTAAGATTTTCAGGCACACCAGCTTGCCCAATAACAAACTTCATTGGCTCAACAAGAGCTCACCTAATAATAGACTTTGTTGGCTCAACAACAGCTTGCCCAATAATAGACTTCATTGGCTCAATAGCAGCTCACCCAATAATAGACTTCGTTGGCTCAATAGCAGCTCGCCCAATAACAGACTTTGTTGGCGCAACAGCAACTTGACCAATAACAAGCCTTGTTGGTGCAGTAGCAGCTCGACCAATAACAAGCCTCGTTGGCACAGTAGCAGCTCGACCAATAACAAGCCTCATTTGTGCAGTAGCAGCTCGACCAACAACAAGCTTTGTTGGTGCAGTAGCAGCTCTACCAATAACAAGCCTCGCTGGCACAGTAGCAGCTCGACCAATAACAAGCCTTGTTGGCATGACCGCAGCAAAGATCAACAACAAGTGTTGTTGACGCAAATGCAAGCATATCACTAGGCCTTGAACGCACAACAGAGTTTGCATCAAACTCCCACCAATCAAGCACCCCCAACACCTCACAACACATTCATCCCACCTCTTGATCCGCACAACAATGTCGCAACATAAATCAAACCGCTCTCGCAGCAAGTGTTGGACCTCCAATCAGGAAAAATAATCAGAACACCAAGAAACTTGTGCCCCTATCCGTTCAATAGAGATCTCACAATGGTACCATTCCCAAAGGGATTTGAAATCCCCAAATTCGATAAGTACAATGGAACGAGAAACCCTAAAAATCACATTAGGGAATTTTAGGTGCATTGCATGGAGGTTGCGTATGATGACACATATCTAATGCGACTTTTCCCTCGAAGTCTGACTGGTCCTGCCATTGAATGGTTTTCTCGCCTACCCACAAGCATTAAAACATTCGAGGAAATTGTGGAAGCATTCCTTAAAAATTATGCTTTCAACATGGGTGCAGATGTTAGAACTATCAATGCTCAAACAAAGAAAAGGAGAGCTATTCACATCCTTCTTGCAAAGATGGTGATCCAAGGCCAATCAGAGCAAGTGGACCATGCCAAAAGAACAACAAGTTTGCACAATCATATCCAATCTAGATGAAAACTTGGCATTCTACTTAAAAATGCAATGCATCACATCATACAATCAATTGATCCCAAAGGCGCTAAACATTGAAAGAGCCCTTACTGCGCGAGGAGGCACATCAACATTTACTCCACGACAGGATAACCACTCATCCAACAATTATAACGATAAACCTCGAACATGGTTGAGGAACAAAAATATCACAAACAGCGGCGTGGTCGATGCTAAAGTGGTCATCAGTGCCCCTAAGCAGAGCATCCAGACTCATTAGCAACTGTAAAATCATAATCGCAGTAATGTGCAAACTAATATAGTAGCACAATCACAACCGCTTCCTAGCAATCAAATCAAAAATTTGAATGATCAAGGAGGGCCACCTCCCCGAGGAAAATATCCTCCCAAGCGGAAGTTCACGGCTCTTGGAGAATCAATTGAATCCATAATGAAGAAATTGGTCAAGGAAAACCTAATCAAAATCTCCAACTCTAAGCAATACATGAACCCATGACCAAACCGCCATGGTACAAAGAAAACCTCCTTTGTGACTTTCACAAGATCAAGGGACATACCACCATAAATTGCATGAGGCTAAAGAATATCATCCAAGACCTCATCAAAGACAAGATCATCAATATTGAGCAACCAACCGGTAATCAAGATCTGAAAATATACACAAATCCGATGTTGAACCACAATCAAGGAAATAGCTAGGAGAACAACAATCATCCATCCACCCATCTGCTCACATCCATACCATAGCTTGAGCTGGTGCCCATATCCTATTCCACCATAGTATTACTTGGCATTTTCCTAAGGTCAGCTTGTCTTGCCTTTATCAAAGTAGTCTATTGCTTAAACGCTAGGGGCATGCCCTTGAAACTGGTAGTGGATCGGATTTGTGTATATCTTTTGTGCTCTTCCCAAATTCATAAAAATCCAAAAGCAGTCAAAATCTCAGAAAATCCTCACAAATTCATCATTAAGTCATGTTAGTCTTTCACCTTGTCCGAACTACGTCGTCTCTAAGATTGAACGTAGGAAAGGTTGATCTTTGATCATCCCCCGAGACATTTGGGTCAGTCCTTAGGCATCCATTGCAATAAAATGGCAATCTGTTTGCCCATCTTATCATCATCAAGTCAATCATCGCCTTCACTCTTTGGTGAGTCAATTAGAAGCAAGTTTAGCAGGTTCAAAAGTGAACACCTAATCATCAAAGTCTTAAATCTAAGTCACTAAGCAAGCAAGTTGATCAACTCGGAGTATCAATAGCTTATCACCCAATCAGTCTCATCAAAACCCTGATCACAACATGTCCTAGGTTGAATCTTTCCTACATTGGACATAAACATCAGGTACCCCACAGTAGTTAGCATTGGCTAGTGGTATGAAGAACATTAGCTTGTTTGATTACTTTTTTCTTGGTCTTTGTTGACTTAACTTATTTTGCGCTCATTCCAAGGACCTCTCGATGATGCCTAAACAAAACAGGTTTAGAGAGAAAGGAATGGGGTAAAGATCATTATCTTTTTTATCTGCTGTGCTTGTTGGATATTCTTGTAAAATAACTTCATCATGCGTACTTTGTTTTTTTTGTCGAAAGGATGTTTTAGGTATCTTGTTGACCACATAAGAAGGCTTGCCTTATTATATTTTGGCCCGAGATGTTTAGAATATCTGAACTGCATTTTGAATAAGGTTTCTTTTTTCAAGTGTGAACAAGAGTACTCCTATTTGTTTGATGAGTCAAAGTCCATCACACTAGTTGCAATGCCATCCTCGTTCTTAATACCTTGATGCATCGCACCTATGTGTGTTATCAAACATAAAGAAGGATATGCTCTTTATCTCTCCCATCCTTGGATAAGCAATACATCATTATCATTCATCATCATATCCAATGAAGTCTAGATGACTAGTGGACTTGTTGGACTTTTGCACCTTCTTGAATTTAAGGGTTGATCCCTCTCATTCTTCTATCTGCTTTCGCACTAACAATGCATCTATCCTGCATCTTGCATTTGCACTTTCATCTTGCATATCATCATAGGACAACATCATTCATCTAACATGCATTGCATAATCATTTAAGATATTTAAAATAATATAGATTTGTTATTGTAAGCATCTTCCAAACATCTCATTAGCATAATCATTTAAGTTGTTTAGGATAATATAGATGTGTTATTCTAAGCATCTTAAAAACATCTCATTTACATCATCATTATCATATAGATCAGTTAGTCTAACCATCCATACATCCATTTTAAACCTCTTTATCGCGAGATCGACCTCAAATCAAATCTTTTCACTCGATCTCTCGAGGGGGCAATATACTAATGCACTTCTTTTCATTGGGGCATCCGAAAAAATTAGAATTTTTTTAATTTCGATGTTGGTGGCATCATTCTTTGAACCAATGCAACGAGTACATTGCTTCAAAGAGGGGAAAAATGTAGACATGCAAAATTAACACTATTGATTAATCATATTTCATCCATCAATTAAACAAATCAGGTTTAATTAAATAAATCACTTTTTATCTCCTAAGGTCTCTTGATTTAATTAAATCACATGTATTTAATTAAATGATTAACATTCATTTTCCTCTCATTTGATTTAAAACAAATACAAAAATGCAAATCAAATGTCACACCACCTAATCACTAGCTTAATTAGTCAAAATCTCTAATTAATGCTAAGA
Organism: Sequoiadendron giganteum; assembly: GCA_007115665.2. NCBI lineage: Eukaryota > Viridiplantae > Streptophyta > Pinopsida > Cupressales > Cupressaceae > Sequoiadendron > Sequoiadendron giganteum. The sequence goes on along the minus strand of VCHN02001799.1, from coordinate 13,740 downwards.
CTAACCCATGTCCCATCCACTTGCACAATAAATCATTTAAATTGATTTATTAAAACACTTATTTTCCTCACAAGGCATATTCCCAAGGAATATGCCCTCATTAACTCCCCTTGTTTGACTTTTTGTTCAAACAAAATTCCCCCCAAATCCCTCAACCATATGCATTCAATGCCATTTTCAAATTTGAAATGGGCACATTAGCCAACACTTGCACAATCATGGGCCAATCCCATTATGACAAGTGGCTCTCTCCTATTTGATGGGGATTAGTCCCACATTCATCAATTTGGACTCTTCTCTCTTCAAACTCAACTATAAGTTGAAGGCTTCTCTCCTTCACAAAGACAACACAGAAGCTCATGCAAAGTTATTCTCTTAATTTGAGAACAAATTTTGTCCATTATCACATCATTTGCTTATCAGGGATTGGGAAAGGGCTCTCTTCTCACATCAAGGGGCACCAATCCCCCTATGGGATGGTGGTTGGTTAACTTAGATTAGATTTTCATATTTTAAGTTGCACATGCTTTACTTAATGTTTTTCTCTTCTATGTTTGATCAATAATTTCATAGGGAGAGGTTTATTTCAGTTTACTGACAATAGCTAATCCATCTATTGTTAGGAATTGCAAATTTTCCTCTCACAAATACATCCACCAAGTTCAATTCCCCTTGAGCTTCAATTGAGCTAGTTTGACCCCTGAGTAGCTTAAATGGATTAGATGCCCCTACTTGTGGTAGCTTAACCAAAGGACAAATTCTAGTCTATATGTGAGCTCCATCATAATGTCTAAAGGAAAATTCTAGATATATATGTAGTCCAATTATATCCACTAAAAAAATAAACATATGAAGAATTGTCTTTTTTTTTTAAAATTAATTGCCTAAATAAGCGATTAACTTGAAAAACTTGTTAAAAATCTTTGTGTACCCTAGTTTCTTAGATAAGACAAGCTCTAAGGATACATGAAATTTGGAATAGCAATTCAATGAATTATGTTTGAATGAATTATATTATTTTTAAACTTAACACGAATATAACTCTATATGTTTATTAGACCTTGTTTGTCATATGATGTCACATATTTTATTATCATAAATGATAGATATGAGAAAACTACATATGTTAGATTCACCTTCAAACATGTTCTAATTATAAAATATGTGCACAAATAAAATAATTTATATACTAGCACAAATAAAATTAAAATATACTTATATTACAAAATTGTTATGTTCTATTTTGTTCATACATTTTTTCCATCCATCTTCTCAGTTATTACTATTATATTTTCAAAAAATATTGACTAAATTTAAATAAAAAGTTCAATAATAACTAACCATTTTCAAAACTATTTTATTTATATTATATAATTCATCAACAATAAGATATTTTTATATTGAAACAAACCAAAATCCAATTAATTAAACAGCAACAGAACTGCAAGGAATAAACTATAATTCACAAGCCAAGAACCCAAAGCATAAACCTAAGCACTTACAACAAATTTATCACTAGAAATCGGACAAAAAAATACTATCTGGAAAGATATAAACATAATGTTCTCCTCTACAAAGACAAATATGCGAAGGAAACTATTGCATAATCCTAAAAACATTTTACTTCTGATCTCTTAAGAGAACCCTGGAATCTGGCTAGTCATTATTGCCTTAAAGATATCAAGAACATTAATATTTGTCTACAAAAGGAAAAGCGGAAGACTATAATTCTGACAGCACTTACAATGTCACGGAAAGACTCTGCAACTTGGTAGCAATTCCTAGTAATTTATTTCATTTGGGACCCACAATGTGTTCAGGGATTAAAACTCTTTGCTCCAGGGAGTAGGCAGACATATCAGTAGAATTGGAGAGGAAGACAAGGTTTAATAATGGCCTCCAACGGAATTGATTTCGGCATTGTAAGTCCAAGCCCTCTGTCATGTCAATGACAGTGCCCTCTGGAACAAACCACTCGAAGCTCTGAAGCAGGCGCCCCAATGTATGGGTGACCGCAACCAATGCCAGTGACATGCCCGGGCACATTCTTCTCCCTGAACCAAACGGAATCAATTCAAAGTCTTGTCCTTTCACATTAATCTCTTTGCTGCCGTTGAGAAAACGCTCAGGAATGAATTCTGTGGGCCGGTCCCAGACGGCCGCGTCCCGCTGAATTGCCCAGACATTCACTAACAGTTGCGTTCCTGCATGAACATGATATCCTCCAACATTGCAAGCGTCAGAGGATTCATGAGGAAGCAGAAAAGGTACCGCTGGAAAAAGCCTGAGAGTTTCTTTCACGATTGCCTGCAAATATTTCAGATTGTAGATATCTGATTCATCCATTAATCGGTCGCGTCCAACATGTGTGTCGAGCTCTTGATGGGCTTTGCTCAAAATGTCCGGGTGCTTCATCAAAGCTGACAGTGCCCACTCGATGGTCACCGAGGATGTTTCAGTACCTGCATTTACCAATGTCTGCCGAGACAAAAGGCAAATCTTGTAAATAAGAGCTTAATACGCTTTTGCATTTTGATCAACATTTTTGGGTGTGTTGTGATCAAGGCAACGACTGTTGACGTAGAGATGGGGTTCCCACATATACAGTCAGTGCAATGACCACAACTCATCCGCTACTGGTGAAGGTATTTGACTGTTTATTTAGAGACTTCAATACAAACTATGATAAGAAAATCTTTTAAAACATTTCAAACTATGATTGAGAAAGTGATACAAGAACATACTAAGGCGGTGGCTTTCACCACATCGTCGTTATTGTCGAACTGAATTTCATGGTTGTCTGTTGCAGAGATAAGAACATCAATCAAGTCTCGAGCATGCGCGCCTCCCTTCTCTCGGTGATCTTGGATCAATTTCTTCATAAACACCTCTCTCTTCCTGTGTAGATTCTTCATGGCAAACTCTATTCCATTACGATCGACCCACTTGAGAAAAGGCAAGTAGTAGCCGATATCAAATGATCCAGCCAGCAGGAAAGTTTCTTCTATCAAGTCCTTGAAGTGTTGCGCTTCTTTGAAATCCTCCGAACAGAGATCTGGTGAAAATCTCTTTGTGGCAACCATTCACAGTATGATATTAAATATGAGATCCACGAGTCTCGACTTGATGTTCACCGGATTGGCCTGTCGCTGCCAAATCTCAAACAGAGAACGGATGAGAGCAGATATTTCCTCCGCGCGGACGTGCCTGAAGGAATCGATTCTGTCTGCAGTAAAGAGCTGGAGCCTACAAATTTTTCTGATATTTCGCCAGTAGGAGCCATAAGGAGCGAAGCTTAATAGTTTGAAGTCATACCCAATATGCTTTCCTGCAGACAGAAGTGGACGCGAAGCAAAAGCTTTGTCATTTGTTGTAAAGCATTCTTTCGCCAGATCTGAAGAGGCGATAACCAGAACTGGGCGGAAGTCAAGTTGGAGATGCATGATGGGGCCATAGCGCTCTGAAAGAGAGGATAGAAGTCTGTGAATGGGCTGTTTGCTTCTACTTAGTAGAGGAAGATGCCCAATAATTGGCCATGAAGGAGGCTGCGGTGGCTTTGCCTTTGCCATGTTATTATTTCTACTTCTGAGAGATTTTGCAATTAGCAGAAAGGCAGCCACTGCTACAGCAAGAACGATTATAGAAGATACTTCTAAAGCCATTACTCATCACGTACCCTCCTGGGTAGGCACAGTTTACCTTTTAATAAAGCGCTTGGCCAGAACAAAGACACAGTTACGGTTGAATCGATAGCAATTTACTTCTCACACGGCATTCTTTGGAATATTTTTTTTGTTTTTTCTGCTCAATTTAAGGATTAGCTAAGTGATGTGGATGATAACATCGCAGTCTTGTCTTAGCGACTTTTTTCGGTACATAAGAGTCATTTGAGACTTTTTTTCCCTTCGACGTGTTATAATTGAAGTAGATCTTTTTAGTCGTTGAAAGTTTTTCCATCAGTTATGGATTTTTTAATATATGTTACGGGTGTTTGGACAACATCAAGTAATTAGAGATTTTTTTTTCTTTGGCCTGTTATAATTGAGGTATAATTAAGGTACGATCGTTTAGTAGTTCAGAGTTTTTTCAATATTTATGGTTTGGTAATAAACGGCAATACATAATGAGGATGAAGATTTAAAGTTGTAATTTATTTGTAAATAATTTAATCTTTCAATTAAATAAGATTTAATATATGAAAGTCAAAAGTTTAATAAAGTATTTTAAATATATTAATATATGTTTAATTGTACACGTGTTATTTATCATTGAAGGTGGACAAAATACATCAATACATTTGTAATATAATGGAATGGGAGCTTTCCATGTACCAACCATTTGTTACACACCTAACCCTTTGATTAATTCCTTGTAAATAACCAATACAACAAAAATTAAAAGTTCAATAAAATATTTGACATGCACAAATACATGTTCACTTGTGCATGTTTATCATTAAAGTGGACAAAATGTGTGCATGTGTACTTGCAATATAACACAGGTTGGTCTAATATACACACTTTTTTAATTACTTACAAAATTTAATGTTTACAATAACCACTCATTTGCAAAGGGTACAAAAGTCAACTAATTTATTTTTACAGATCTTAGTGCACACTTATTGACGCTTAAGCTACCATAAATTCAAGCTCTCAATCAATAAGATGAGCTCTCAAATGCGCATTCTTTCATACTTTCACATTCGCATGGATCAAGCTCATTTATATAAATATTGTAAAATTCTTTTGTTAAAAATCAAAATAAATATATTTCAAAATTCTATCATGCCATCTTAAATTTTATAATAGAATATACAAATTTCAAATTCAAACGATGGAATAAAAATTCTATTAATTCAAATTTAAACTCAATAATCAAATTGAATACATTCTATTTTCAACATTGAAAAAACCATATTCACACGACACTAAACTATCAATTTAATATTCAATTTAATATTGGTTCCTCCAAATATTTAGTAACTTCTACGCAAGAATTGAGAATGTTGTTTTTATCAACCAAACAACAAAATATTATATTGTACGATAGCACACTCATTATGATATGAAAACATTTAAAATTTCTCCCAAAAGACAATAATGTTTTGTTTGTTGTAGGGAACCACCTCATACACTAGCTCATCAAATATGAACAATTTGATAATATGCTTACTGGCGAGCAGAACAGTAAAGTTCCATTGAAAAGGAAAATCCCAACGTAAACATTAACAAATTTAGCTTGATTTTTAGTTATTCCTTTTTGTACCATGACTTCAAAGTGGATGAGAGTAAAGAAAAATTGAGTAGCTATGGATACGTTTTGATGGTTACTTCTTTTACGTGGTTGTAGAAGGAATATTTAATCAAAACTATACATTATTATTGCCTATTAAAAATCTTTTGAAAAAATAGAAAGGATAGCTTTAAGTTTGATAGAATAGAAAGGATAGCTTAAGTAGAGAGGTGGGAGAAAATGAGACTTTGCCCATCAATGTGAATATTTGTTAAAAAAAAAAAGTTAATGATAAATAGTATTTTGTAGTTTGTTTTTAAATAAAATATTTTGTGGTCATTTAAGTTGGAATTCATGGATTCACTATTTTTAATTTGAAATAATGTTAAATTATTTTAGTTCTCTCTTGAAAGATAATTTAACAATTTAATAATTGTTTTCACTATAATAATTATTTTTATTATTATTATTTTACTATTTCAGTCATGAAATATATTTGAGAGTACTAAAAATTGATGTTAAGATGGAAAACATGTTTACTCATTATTCACTCATCTTAATTTGAATTCTAAATTTTTATGTCTAAACTATTCACAAATAGTATCAATCATTAAAAAAATCAATTGTGTGCATTTAATAGAAAGTTGGCCACATCGTCAATTGTTTCCCGAGAGATCCCAAATTTGAATAAGAGATCAATGATGAATTATCTAATCTCTCACTCATTTGTCAAAATATTAAATTTTGACATCTGAGTATATGTTGTTTGGAGATGCTCTCAACTATCAAATTATTGATTTGAAGATGCTCTTGATAGCCAAATTATGCCTTCCTTTATCATAAGCCTTATTCTTTGATATCTTCTTAAGTCTTCTTAAGTTTTGATTCAAATAGATACGTTTTGCCCAACTACATAATAATAAGAACAATCATTTTCAATATATTATAAATTTGTTATTATTAGAATATAGATCACATTTAGACTTCATAGTCCAAAAACCAAATGAAACAATTTATGATTGAACATACATGCACTACATTTAATAGATATATTTAGGCTCCTTTATATTGAATAAAATTTCACATCAAAAGATGAAAGCAATGATTTATCAATGGTGTTTAAAAGTTAAAGCATTCACATTTCATTGAATATGATAATATGAATTGTAGTCTCATCAATTAAACTTTAATCAAATTAGAAAATTTCATGCTGAACATGTTCCTGGAGAAACGCCTTTGTATTTTTTTTATTCTAGGCTTATTAAGGATACAATTCACTTCCTAATCGATACAATAAGGCTTTAGAAATTGTTAATATGGTGTGTGCAAACTTTAGAATTTTTCATCATTGTTAATAAGCTGTGTTAGTTGAAAGCTTGTTAACTTGCATCTATTGAATGCACTTTAAATTTAATTAAACTTGTAAATTGTGTTCAATTGATACTTTGTTAGTTAATTGTTTATTGAATATTTGCATTCAAAAAATTTAATTTAATTTAAATCTATTGATAAATCCATATACTCTACTTAAAAATGGATCTATATTTTTAGCCAAATTCACATTTGAATTTGTTCTGTTGCATTATCATTTGAAAATCAAACATTTATCTATAGCTTCTTATAGCAATCGGATAATTTGTAATCAGTGTACTTTTCCGCACTCAAATTTCTTCTGTGTATCTTTACTTGCATATAATCCTTGTGCAGACTAAATTGAATGCATTGTGCGTGAAAGCCTTAGTAGTTGTTCTAAAGCATTCGTAGGCATCAAAATTTTAAGGGTCTCAATATGTTTGTTGCATATGCTAACATTGTTAAATCAGTTAAGTTATGTTCATATTTTTATTGATGAAACAGAAGTTGTCAGCAGAATCTCCCTCTGTAAATCGTAAACCATTTGAAATCAGTAAGGAAATTTGTCGATTCACATTCAAATAAGATGTCAAAATACCATTACCATTTGATTGTTGGCTCTGTGCAAAAAGCTAGAAAGATCTGGAAAATACCACTAATATTGAAAATTTCCACAATCTTCCTGACCTCTGCATCATGTAGGAGGTAAAGATCTGTAAGAACTTCCTCGGACAGGACAAACATTATATAAAATTTAGAGGGATCACAATCAAGGTTAGGTAGTAGCAGCAAATTGATCCTAAAAGGCCTCATCTTTGCTAGGAATATCTTTGTAGTCCTCTGCTTCTTCCTCCATGGTGTTCGCCTCCTACATGAACTAGAATTTTGAGTAGAACCTTGTAAGAATAGGGTAAGCATGGGGTCCCATAGAGTAAGGTTTCCCCCCTCTATAATCACTTTTCAATCTTTGATAAAGAAAAATTCGCTAATGATTTCTATTTTACGTTGATTGACTTAATTTCAAGCATAGCCATGGCTGGGTCAGCTGAAGGCAACTGCATTGTGCCATCGGTTTTTATTTCTTAGATTTATTCCATTTCTCTATTGCCTAAACCCATTGCAATAGTTTTTTCCTGCTAGTTGTGATGCCATAGTTCTAATGTTTCGGAAACGCACGATAAAATCATTAAAATAATAAAAGAGCATATGCAAGATTATGATGCAAACGATCCTTTTGACTTCAAGGACCAAGCCATAGTGTTCCCTTCCACTAAATTAGATATCTTTGCAAATCATTATTTTTCTTCTTCTTTCTTTTCCAGTCTTACGTTTCCTGTCTCTTGTTGGAATAAAGATCCTCTTCCTCTACCAATTGGATCCCTTTGTCTTTTCCCAGCTACTTGAAGGCTTAGTACTCCTCCACTAAAAATTGGCATTTCTCTTTCCATGACTCATACAAGATGCTATTGCACCTTCACATAAATATTTAAAAAACAAAAATAAAGTTAAGGAAATAAAAATTTCCCATAAGTGCATCCTCCTTCTCTACATTATGTCATTAAGGCATGCTTTCCATTTTATATTTTCTGAGGTGGGCTTCATTTCTTAGCTCTATGTGATATTGTTCACAAAAAAACTCAGTATGTCTTAATGTTGTAATGTGTTGTACACATTCACATTAATCTAGTGCCCTTTTTAATGCAACGTACTTAAATTGTACCTTATTTAGGGTATTGTAAACTATTGTATGACACTTTCACACTTATCTAGGGTTTCCTTAATTAATTGTGGCTAATTGAGCTTAATTGGCCCCTTTAATTCAAATTGAAGGCTTATTAATGACACTTTTTGAAGGATCTATCTCGACACCCAATAATCAAATTGTATGACATTCAATTTAGAAAAATCAAGGTCCTAGAAAATGGTCATAGGACCCATTCATCTTTAGTGGCGAATGGGTCCTCTCCACATAGGACACCCCTTTCATTACATTTTTTAGGTCAGTTTTTAATGTTATTTCATCCACATGAAGCATGGTCCTAGAAAGTTGTGCTAGGACCCATTCTCCTTTAGTGGCGAATAAGTCCTCCTCACATAGGACACCCCTTTTTGAATTTAATTGTGGTGGGATCATGATGATTTTCAATCCTAGATCTAGTGTAGGCTTGAATTATTTGAATTTTGAGGTTAATCTCTAGAGTTAGTATAAATATGGGGTTAATTCACATAGTTTCAACTAGAAACTTTAAGTATTCATGCATTATAGAAAGTTTGATTTTATAAGAGAATTATAGACCATTTCAAAGTCATTCAAGGGAAGATTAGTGAATTCTTATTGCAGCAATTCAAGGTCATTTAATCATGTCAAAGGCATAGTGCATTCAAGCAAGTTGTTTAGGTAAGATTTTTGATGTAGCATTGAGGATCTACATGTAAGAATTATTACACGTCTAATTTGAGATCAAGATCTACATTCTACATGGCCACTTCATATTAGTTTTCATATTTACATTTCAAGATAACTTCCAAGGTATCATTATTTCATGTTTCATGTTTCATACTTCAATTTACTTATTTCATCATTTGGTTTAATTACCTAAAAGGGGTTTGACTTAGGCAAACCATTATTCACTAAAAATCAACAAGTTTTTCTCCTCTTGAATGTGTGTTCATAGCCTTAGAAGTTAAGGATCAATTGGAGAACAAGTTTGGAGATAAATTTTCATAGTTGTCAAGTTGCAAAATTGCTACTCATATTGCAAGAACATGAAAAGAAGGCTACATAACTTGTTACAAGTTTTCAAAAGATAATAACCAAGAATCTGAGAGTGCAAACATCAAGGAACAAAATGTAGATCTTAGTTTCATACACCCTAATAGGGACCCATTCACCACTAAAGGCTAATGAGTCCTTTGTTCCCTAAAAATAGGGTTCTTACAGCAAGGTACACATCATTTTGGCCTCTCAAAACTCCCCTCATAGTTTCTATAATAATTAGGGTTAGTTTTTTATTACTATTTGTATCATATCCTACACATAATGGCATGTTTAGTAGTGAAAATTAGTGGTCCATCATTTTGATTCAAACCCCCTTTTCCCTATTAAACATTTTGGTGAACACCAGGTTCACCAAAATCTTTAATGGTGAAAAGGGGGGTTTGCATCAAAATGATTTGATCAAAATTATGAACCAATAATTTCCACTATAAAACATTCAATTATGTGTATGATATCATGCAAATAATAATAACAAATCAATCCTAACTATTATAACAGCTATGAGGGAAGTTTTGAGAGGCCAAAATGATGTGTACCTTGCTGCAAGAAGGTTTGTTTTAGGTCACAAATGACTTATTCGCCTTTAGTGGCGAATGGGTCCCTGTTAGGGTTTATCAAATTGAGACCTGGGTTTTGTTCCTTGATATTTGTACTCTCAGATCCTCTGTTGTTAGCTCCTAAAATTTTATGACAAATAATGCAACCTTATTTTTGTGTTCTTCCACTATAGATGACAACTTTGCAACTTGACAAATTCGATAATTTTACTTCCAATCTTCCTCTCCACTTGATCTTCAATCTGTAAGTCCTGAAACAAACATTTAAGAGGAGAAAAATGGGTTGATTCTTAATGAATAGGAGTTTTCATATGTCAAACCCCTTGTAGGTAATTAAACCAAATGATGAAATAAGGAAATTGAAGCATGAAACTTGAAACTTGAAACATGAAGTGATAAGACATTGGAAGTTGTCTTGGAGTATAAATATGCAAACTAACATGAAGTGGTCATGAATAATGTAGATCTTGATCTCAAATTAAATGTGAAATAATGCTTAAAAGTAGATCTCTAATGCTACATCAACAATCTTAGCTCAAAAACATGCTTGAATGCACTATGCCTTTGACATGATGAAATGACCTTGAATTGTTGCAATAAGAATTCACTAATCTACCCTTGAATGCCTTTGAAATTCTCTATAATGCTTTTATAAACTCAAACATTCTATAATGCATGAATACTCAAAGTTTCTAGGTAAAACTATGTGAATTAACCCCATATTATACTAAATCTACAGATTAACCCCAAAATTCAAATAACTCAAACCAACACCAGATCTAGGATTGAAAATCATTAGAATCCCATCGCAATCAAATTCAAAAAGGGGTTTCCTATATGATGATGAATCATTTACCACTAAATTTGAATGGGTCGTAGCACAAATTTCTAGGACCATGCTTCGAGGGGATGAAATAACATAAAAAAACCACCTCAAAAATGCAAAGAAATGGGTGTCTTATGTGGAGAGGGCCCATTTTCCACTAAAGGCAGATGGGTCCTAGAACCATTTCTACGACCTTGCTTTTTCCAACTTAAATTTCATACAATTTGATTATTGGGTGTCGAGATAGATCCTTTTGAAAGTGTCATTAGTAAGGCTTCAATTTGAATTAAATGGGCCAATTAAACTTATTTATCCATAATTAATTAAGGAAACCCTAGATAAGTATGAAAGTGTAATTACAACACTTTACAACACCCTATATATGGTACAATTTAAGTACATTGGATTAAAAAGGGCCCCAGATTAATGGGAGTGTGTAAAACACATTACAACACTAAACCAAGAGATTATTAGGTTAATTAGATAAAAAATATTCCCAAATTAAATGTGAAAAAGGGTTTATTTTTCTACACTATATCTAGACTACTCTAGTCAACAAACAATACTATCAACCTTTTGCAATTCACAAAAATCTCCTCGACAACACTGGTGACCTAGAAGGATAGGATTACAACTTGTACAAAACACAAAATTTGAATCCCAAACTATAAAAATATACCTTCAATAGTGGAGGAATACAAATCATTCACCTAAGAAAACTTTAAGAAAATTTTTGAACCAGGAACACTTACCCAACTTACGAAGGCAAAAAATTTCTTTCAATAACACATGCTACATCGATAACATCACAGGAGAGAATAATATATATTGTATACATTCAACAACATCTCTCCACTATCAACAACACTAATAATCCTCATCTTAATATATCATTATGAGATAAACTTTACTAACAACAACTATAGTCAATACTTCTTTGATTATCATCAGACAAGGCATGACATCCAACCATGAACTTCAACAACAAAACCATATATCAATGTTGTCCTAAACTAAATGTTGTCAAGAATGACAATTAATTGCAACAATCTTCCTCACTTCTCAAGTGTAGGAAACAATGACAACCATAAAAATTTCATCAATTGTTGTCATTAGCCACTGACAACAAGCTTATCAATCATTGCGAAACATATAAGAATCTTCATCAAGTGTTGACACCAAAGACAACCAACAATTAGTGTTGAAATCAATGACAACAACTGCCAACAATATCCTCATGTGTTGACATTAATGACAAGAACTACCAACAAAAACAAAGTGACCATGAGGAGAACCATTTATAAGGATTTCAAATGATAAAGTAGAATCAAAAGTCTCTAACAATCTATGGATCTTACCATTGAATCCAAACCTCTAAATGAATTTGAACAACAAATCCTAAGAAACATTGTCATAGGCTTCATATGTTCTAGCTTGAGGACCATGCTTTTATTGTTACTTTTCTCTATGGAGTGAAGATTTTCATCAAAAAATTTATAAATCAAGAGGAGATTCAAAATATAAATATTTCTCCACGATATAATTCTCTCCATGATTATCTAGATGCATTTGAAGAGATATGCATATGAATTTTTTCCTAATGCTACATATTCAAGTCTAGTGTTGTAGAATTAGTTAATCCTCGTAGGGATTTATAAAATTCTAGGCCACCAATCCTTATTCTAATGAATTTTCTCATTCATAGAAATTTTATAAGTGAAGAGGAGATGAAAAAAATATATATTTCTTGATGAAAATAGTTTTCTCCATGATTGTCTAGATATTTTTGAAGAGCATAGGCATATTGAATTTGTTTCTAATAACAATTTTTTTAGTCTAGTGATATATAACTAGATAATCCTCATGGTGATTTGTAAATTTATGATAATGTGTACATGAATTTTTTTTTAATGCATTGAATAGATTCATCTAGTTCACTTGTATAATTTTAAAGAAAAATTACTAAACTTTGTTCTATATGAAGAGATCATTTTTTACGACAATATAGTTGATCTTTTCATTTTTGAAGGAGTATATAATTCTGATTTGTTTACCTACATGTATCTTTGTCTACAAGTCTAGATGTTATTTTTTTGGACATATGGTCAAGGAAATCATATATTATTGTTTCTACATCCCCAACAAATCTTAAATTATTAAAATTCTAATTTTTATTTAAATTTTAGTATTAAATTCTAGCCCTATATGAAGTATTTAGTTTTATAAACCTTTCCAAATATTAAAAAAATACATTCTTTAATCATATCAATCGGACCACATAGAGGAGTTGTTCTCAAATTTATTAACATAGATGGTAACTTATGCTAAATCATATTTGAAAATAGGATATAATTTTAGTGTAAGAAATTGTATACCTTTACAATTTCACACTATGTTTGCATCCCTTAATTAATTGGACTTAATTAAGCTTCTAATTGACAAGATTATGTATTCCAAAGCCTTATTATTCCCAATTTTAGAAAGAGAAACCTATACTAAACAATTTCCAACATTAATTAAATTACCTTGGAAACTAAGAGTCCTAGACTTAGGTCCTAGGACCCATTCACCCAAGGGCGAATGGCTCCCCTTTAATTCCTAGGACCCAAGTTTTAAAATGTTTTTGGTAGAATTTTATTGATTCAAATTCAAGTTTCAATTGTCATCTTTCAGATTTTTTTTTTCAGGGAAATTAGATAAACACATGCATTTTATTTATTCAAATTCAAGTTTCAAGTGTCATCTTTCAAGTTTTATTTTTTGGGAAATTAGATAAACACCTATAAATATAGTCCTTTTATCAACTCAAAGACGAGCACACTTTTTGGACACTTCATATGAGAAAATATTATTGTTAAGATCATTGAATAACATATGTATCATTCATCTATAGAAACATTCAGGATCATATGATCATGTCAAAGTTCATGTGTTTTTATGTCATGTTCTAGAGCTGATATTGTGATTGATCTTTCAAGCACTCAAGCATCAAT
>VCHN02001482.1:0-22007 GCA_007115665.2 Sequoiadendron giganteum | reverse complement strand
CATTTTCATGTTCATACTTAATAACATATTGAAGATAAAGTGGAATTGATTAAGTTAGGAAGTAAAGAATTTGATACAACTGATTCACCCCCCCCTCTCAGTTGCCTTGTGCATTTCAACAAAATTAAGATATGAGATCTAATTGAAATAAGAAATACCTAGTTAAATTTATGGAAAAATATTCCTAATATATGTGTAGAGGATTGAATCAGCTTTTTGATGTTGCTTGAATCATTGAAATCAGATAAATGGGGCAAAAGTTATGCCCTCCACAGTGAAAACAACTGATTTGACTTCAAAGGCCTATAAATTAAAATAGGGGGAAAATATGGAAAAATTACCTACACTAATGAATCCAAATTGGAATCATCTTTCCAATGGTATCTCATTCACAAAAAATAGAGATCATATGCCTTATTTACTAAAACTACTCAAAAAAGCCCAATTTTATCCTCAAGGTGCTCAAGGGGCTAAAAAAATTAGCCCCTAATCACATGTGTGACCAGGGTTTGGCAGTAGGGTGTTGGGTAGAGCCCCTAGTCACCCAAGTGACCATCACTATAATTCAAAATGGCTTATGGGGGTTGAGACTTGAGTGCCTGATCCTAATATGATCGGTGGCTTTTGTGGGGGCTACACTATGGACTGATAGGAAGAATATTCCACAAAATATTTAGGAATATTCCAAGGATGCTGATGGGTGGTTTGTTGCATTGGCATGGCTAGGGAGAGCTACCAGGAGTAGTGATACCTGGTGGCCACCACCTGAACTAGTGGTGCGACTTGATTAAAACAAACAACACCCAAAAAATTTTAATTTTTAATTTTTTTTTGAAAAAAAGTTGTACAAACCAGGGTTTTGGAGGTTGTACGACCTCTAGAACCATTTTTTTTCTTTTTCTTCTCCCAACTCCAAACCCAAAAAATTTTTATGTCAAAATTCATCTCTTCAGCCTCTTGATCATGATGGTAAGATTGATTTTTTTTCTCCAAGATGCACCAGAAAAAAATCAAGGCTAGATCTCTTCAAAAATTGAATAGGGGGCTACAAATCTGGGCTTTGATACTATGTAAGATTTTTTGTTAAATAAGCCTAAAATATAATGAAAGATTAGGAAAGCATGATAAAAAATGTGCTAGAGTAGATTGTATTCTATGTATCAAATAAGAGTTTGTGTGTTAAAATATAAAAATATCCATTGCTTTATATAGAGCAAGGCAATACATGAGATAACTCAAGGTCTCTTAAAGTTCAACTGGAGCTAGCCTATGCAATCATGAGGTAAATCAAGGTCTCACATAATGCATGGAGTGGAACTGGAGGTAAAAAAGATGTAAAGTTTATTTGAAGAAAGCTTATCCAAATCTAGAGAAAATAGCTAATAAACTAATTACTTGCATGAATAAATACAACTAGATAAAAACATGCTAAGTAGCTTAGGTGAGTGTAAGAAAATAATCGTTTACACTAACATTTTTTTATATATTTTAGATAATGTGAAAGTTGATGCCAAATAGAAATAATTGTGTTTAGTACACACATTTTAATATTTATTTAAAAACATGTATTTATCAAAATTCATAAATCCATGCACTAAAGGTTCAAGTTATTACTAGACACAAAATATTTGAAGGAAAAATAAATAAATTTACTGTATAAAGAGTGATGTCACAAGTAACTTCGTGTTTTTAGCATTTTATCAACAACTAAATTATAGTGTCAATTTATAAAAAAACTATATTCAAATATATGTTTTTTAAATACAAACATAAAATATACTAAAAATGTGCATTTTATTAATTTACATCATTTCTAAATTCTAAACATATATGCCACTTTTAGTGATTCAATTTTAAAAGTTTGATTGGTGTTGGTTGTTTCCTTATAAAATTGTGACACAACTTTGTACTTTTACCAAAAGACTTATGTGGTGTTGTCACTTGATTGGCCTTCATGGTACCGATGGATATTTATGATGTTGAATATAGGTTATATACCAATTTCTTTTGGTAACTCAACCTCAGAAACGTTCCTTGAATCAAAATTCTTGAAAATTTTACATGGACCAAACTTTCTCGTCTTTAGCTTGTTAGATGTGCCTACGGGAAATATATTTTCTAAGATATACTATAACTTCATACCTAACAACAAATTATTTATATCTTCACTTTACATCTATCTACCACTTGTACTTGTTGTTCATTATCTCCAAGTTCTCCCTTGATTATGTATTGTTTCCATTTATCCTATAAATTATTCAACCTCTGCACTCCTTTTGGTTTCCTTACCAATGTCTTTGATTTATGTTACTCCTTTAGGTTACAATCTAGACACAATTTCAAATGGTGTATTCCCTATACTTATGTTCATTGAGTTGTATTTAAACTCTTCCTACATATGATAGAATTATATTTCATTTTTTTTTCTTGTCTCCCATTAAGCGTCGCAACAAATTGCCCAATCTCTTGTTTACCACCTATGTTTTCCCATATATCTATGTGTGAAATTTGGAATTGAATTTTAGGTTGACCTTCATCTTCTTCTATAATTCTTTCCAAAATTATCATGTGAACTTTGTGTCCTTTTATAATATTATGCTTCAAATTAATTCATACAATCTCACAATCTCCTTGAAAAATAGGTCAACATGTACAACATCATGGATCTTCTTACAAGGAATGAAATACATCAATTTAGAAAAAAAATATACTACCGTAATTATGGAGTCATGTCTCCTTTGTGTCCTTGGTATTCCTAATATGAAATCCATGTTGATATCCTCCCAAGGTCTCTTCAATATTGTCAAAGGTTGATACAATCTAGTGGTATAACTACTCTCCTTGGCAACTTGACAAGTCTTACAGTCTTGAACAAATATCCTTATATCCTTATACATTTGAGGTTAAAAATAATGTTCACTTACCAGAGCCACTATATTATCAATGCCAAAATTTCTTACTAATCTACCACTATATTTCTTGTTGGTCAAGTTCTCCTTCATTAAGCTTCTAGGAATGCATAATTGACTCCCTTTGAATATCATGCCATCTTGAATGAAATAATTCAACCACTTACTCATGTTTATTGTTATTTTCTCTCAACTCTCCTCCCAAGATTCTATAAAGTCTAGGTCATATTCATACACGTGTTTGTACCCTTCAAAGCGCATTAATATTACCCTTATTTTGATCAACAAGTTCCTTCTTCTACTTAATGCATCTGCAACCCTTTTAGATTTACCACTCCTATGCTTCAACATAAATATGTAACTCTACATGAACTCTATCTACATCATGTGTCTCTAATTCAACTTTCCTTAACTACTCAAATATTGTAAGGCTTGATGTTTAATGCACAACACAAATTCATTTGATAATATATAATGTCTCCACTTCTTCACTTGGCTTAGAATATGGAATAGAATTCTTGGTCATAGAATTAGTATATCTTCCTTGCATCATTCAACTTTTCATTGAAATAGTCTATTGGTTTTCCTTCCTAACTCAACACTACTCCTATCTGTTGCATGAAGTTTGTCATTGATGTCAAAGGTTGAGTTTCCATTGATGTAAGCTATATCACATGTTGATGTTAAAGGTTGTTCATAGGGTTTTGGGTTCAAAGATATGATGTTGATGTCATGGTGTTGGTCATTTCATTTTGTTAGTACCATCTTATGTTACATATCTTTCAAATATCTTTCAAAGGTGTTGATACAAATTGATGCTAGGTGTTGATGCAAGGTAAGTTGATGCTAGTCATATCATGGTGTATAAAAAGGTGCATAGTGGTGCAAAAGTTACACTGATAAGTATTTGTCAAAGGTATTTTTTTGCTGATCTTCAATGTGGTTGCTTCTTGAAAAAGGCAGAGGTGTGTTGAGTTGGTGTATAATGGAAGGGGTTTTCATGTTATTGTCCTCATAAGGTTTCAAGCCCTCATGTTTTTCAAAGTCACAGGTACAATGCTCAACATCAATATCATTTTGTGAATGACATAAGTCTTAGAATAGTCACATGGCTTCATTTGTTCTTTCTTCATTGGTTGATGTTTTCATCATTCAATCTCAACTTTCAAGCATATTCAAAACCCTAAAGACCTAGGGTTTAGACTTCATGGTGGTTGTCAATACAAACTTATTTTTGTTATATCTTGCAGTTGATTTACTATGATTAGTTAAAAATATCTTGAGTGAAATCTTAAGGGTATTAGTTACATTGGTTACCGACCCTCTCTCCTTGGCTAACTGACTTAACAAGTTAAGTCTTTATATCTCACCGCCCAAAAGAGAATAAAGGGTTATTATTTAATTTGTAGCTTCGTGGGTAAATGTAATCAAAGCAAAGAGAGGTGTGTATCGTATGTGTTGAGTATGCACAAGAGTTCTATAGAGATAAAATTTTGTATGACAGTGTTACATAGTATGTTCATCATGAATAGAAGAATACTTTTTAAATGAATGTCAAAGGCCTCTATATGAGAACATGAACTTTTTTTTGTGAAGACAACAAAGTCTCTGATTGATTGTGCATAAAAGTCTTACCTGTGCCTTTGTATGATAGTGACTTACTTTGCATACGGTTGATTGTTTCAATAGGCTATGTAAAAGTACAATTATTGTCATCTTTCTATTTGTTCATAAAGTATATCAGTTAAGGTATATGTAGTGGTACTGGTTCACTAGTCATATTCATTTATTCATGATGTGGAGTATGTAGAGAATTCTTTAATTATGTATGAAAGAATTGAATACTTACATGACTTTTAAGGAAAGTTTGAGCACTAGATTTTATTGTAAACAAATTTGATTCGAGAATAGTAGAACATGAAAGCGTGATATGATGTGTGAGTGTCTTATCAAAGTTGTTTTGGGCTGAGAAGTGAGATTTTCTTTGATTAGAGGCATGAACTAATTGAATTAATTGATACAAAATTTTGTTTGTAAGAAAATAAACATTGAAGAAGATTATTGAAAGTGGTAGAGATATAATTGTCTTGAATGGAAAATTCATAGATAGTGTTTATTGGCTTGAAAAGATAGATTCAAAGTTTATTGTATTGTAGATGTAGAGATACATGAATTGAAATAACAAAAATAATGTTTTGCAGATGTAGAGATGGAGTTTATTGAGTTGCAAAATTTGAGAACAATGATATGTATGAAAATAGAGTAACCCTCTGATTTGTGCTTAATTTATTCTGAGGTGATGATGAATTTCTAGTGAGGCAAGGTGAATGGTCAATGAGGCAGTTTGATAAGCTAGTGAGGCATAATTTTTCCTAGTGAGGCATCGTGCTTTTCTAGTGAGGTAGGTTGAGTAGCCAGTGAGGCTCATTTTTTTTCCAGTGAGGTAGATAGAGTGTAGCTAGTGAGGCTTGTTGTATTGCCAGTGACGAATGCAATATGTAATCAACAAGTTTTTCACCCTTTTTAGGGTTTTCCACTCATAAAATAGATGTTATGTTTTCTCTTGGTGGTGTTCTATATTGTGCTTGATTAATCATCTTTGATTTAAGTGTTATATTCATATATTCATATCTTTGTGTCTCCCTCAATATATAATATCTAGATTGTTTAAATTATTTTCAATAGAGCCTCTTTAAATAATCAAGTGAGTGGATTTTTGAAATTGTTTTTTTTATTTGACCACTAATTCACCCCCCTCTGAGTGGTCTTGTACTCCAACACTATCACACTTCCGCTACCATCACAATCAACCTAAAATACTTTGTTAAAATTAGGTAATACTAACACTAGCTACTCTATTCATTTTTTCTTTAGTAGTTCAAAACTCTTTTTGTGCTCTTGATGTCCACTTAAAATCCTTATGATCTCCCCTCATAATTTTTGTTAGGAATGTGTAAGTGACACTAAAATTAATGATGAAATCCCTACAAAATTTCTATAGTCCATGAAAAGATCTTACCTCTTTGATGTATGAGGTGTATTATATTTAACAATTTCTCTTAATTTCTTGAGAACCATCTTCTTGATCCTTTCACATAAATGAAAAACCCAAAATATGTTAATTTTTTCCTCATGAAACTATATTTCTTCATATTTATCAACAAATTATTTTCTTTCAATCTCTAAAATACTTGCTTAATGTACTACAAATGTTCTTATTTGGTCTTACTAAAAATTAGAATATCATCCAAGTAAATAATAACAAACTTACCCAAACATTCCTTCAATAGCTCATTCATCAAACAAATTAATGTTCTCAATGTATTTTTAACCCAAAAGGCATAACTAACCACTTGTATAGTCCCTCATTTATCTTGAATACAATCTTCCATTCATCTCCCTCTCTGATCCTAATCTAGTGATATCCACTCTTTAGGTTTGAAGGGCATACAATCTACTGAGAGGAGGTGAGTCAGTAGATCAAGAAATTCTAAAAAAATTTAATTTTGCTACTATTATATACTTTTTCAACATGAAGATCACTTAACCACACAAAAAAAAATCATAACACAACACAGGATAAAACCAAATGTACGTGGAAACCCAAGATGGAAAAACCATGGTGAGAATATCTACTTGGATCTACTATCCAAATACAACCTCATAATATAGAAATATAATAGGTGAGATTACAATATGAATTAGGCACCAACCTATCAGAGACACAGATCCCCTATTGAATCTATAGGCACCAACCTACTAGAGACAACAATCCCCACTAGAAAGAGACACCAATCCTTATTGGAACAATACAATAGGAAGAACAATACCCCTATTAGAATACAAAGATAATGGCAGATTTGAAATATAACTCTGATATGCACCGATTTCATAGCTGACATAGTTCCATGCTGAGAATGATCTTCTGATACTAGCACTCCCTCTTTTCTTCATAGTTCTATACTCAAAATCACCTTACTTGATCACAACCATTACAACTAACAAAACATGTAACTCGTACACGATATAATACATCTAGAAATTTGAAATATATGCATGACAATACATTGAAACTCTTCCATGTCAAACAAGGATCCACATATAACCAGGTTCACATAAGATGGAACCAATTCAAATTACATGAAATGTGTAATACAATAGTCCAAACATAATTTTTCTTCCATAAAAAAAACTTGATATTGTGTGCTACCACATGAACCTTAACCGGGTCTTATCCTCACTCCACACACAAGATTTGAATTCTACACACTACTAGCCATTATTGTACATGCCTTGATATTTGAATAGCTTGACAAACCTTCTAACACTTCTAGCTTCTTTCATGTTGAACAAATTCTTTGAAAACGTAGGAAACTGATAGAAGTAGTGTAGACATTCTCTCCTTCCAAACCATAGAGCAACACTACATTTTTGAGAGAAATACTAACCACATTTATAATTCTAGAGTAATCTCTTTTCCCAAAAGATATCCTTCCAAACCACAACACTCATACTAACTACATACCCTACATAGTATGATAAATACACCAACTATCTAAAGGCAATCACAACTCAAAAAAACACTATTCATGTTACTTCATATAGAATATGATTGATTAGACAATCTATAAACTGATAAGCAACATGCTTCCATAACTTTAAGTAAAATGACAATTTTAGTACTCCTACAATCTCTTTCATCTTTGACAACCTTGACACCCTTTGATAACAAATATCAACAACCTTTGACAATCCTTTGAAATCGATGACAACCTATGTTCAATAAGGTCAATCTTTGGTAAAGAATTTGTGTCACTCAAACAATCTATAATGTCATGAATCCTTGGTAATGACAATTTTTACTTGATAGTGATCATTTTTATAGCTCTCAAATCTACATACATCCTCCATTCTCCATATTTCTTTGGTACTAAAAATATTGGTACCACACATGGGCTTAAAATTTCTTTGATTAACCTTTTCCCCAATAACTCCTACACCTATCGGTCCAGCTTATAAATTTACATTGGTGTCATCCTTTGCACTTACTTGTTTGGTAAATTGTCTCTAGGTATTAGGTCTATATGATGACATACTCTAGATTTTTGGTAATCCCTCTATCATGTTATCTAATATAATATCTTGTTATTTTACTATAATTCATATACTCCTCTTTGTGGTGGTTCTTCTTCCTTTGTAGTGGAAGTTTTTGCATTCTAGGTGTTGTGCTTCCTTGCAACCAATTTAAAACACATATTTTCATGTCATAGTCCATCCAAAAAAATTCCTTCATCTACCAAACAGATTTTGGCATTACTACAAACTTCACTTTTTCTCTCTTCTTATAAAGGTATAAGGATATATTTTTGTTTTTTTTCGGGAATTGTGCAATATAATGATGAAACTCTACGTTTGATGATTTGTATACCCTTTTACTTATTTTTTGTTGCCCACCATTTATACCAAGGTGTCCTTTATATTTATTTCTTGATTCTAAGGTTATGTAGTGAAAAAAGAGACAAAGAGATAAATAAAAAATATAAAAACTCAATTATTTAGGTCATTTAAGTAACCTTTGTTGACACTATGGGTGTCCAAATTATAATAAAGATATTATTAGAGTGGAACTAGAGGTATATTTTTCAAGGCTATAAGAACCTAGATGGCAGAAAGATATGACCAAGCCATCACAAATGTGATAAATGCAACTTAATCATGTAGGTGTTAGATGCACATGACAAATAGAGGGGGGTGAATCAGTTGTACACTTAAATCATTCAATCCATCGATATAATTCAAACCCTTATCATGCATTAGTGGAATGTAAACATATAATATACTAATACAAACATAGCCAAACACATAAGAACACTAGATTTACATGGAAAACTCAAGAAGGGAAAAACCACGATGAGGAGTAGCTCACATATATATGAATAACAAAATCGAATACAATTAGGTTCACAACTAGGTGGCTCACTACCAAGAATAAAGAAGAGTAGAAGATTACTATTACAAAGAGATTCGCTATTTTAAGGCAATAGGAGAAATCCACCACTACAACTTTACACCATCCACAACCTTTAGCTCACTGCCTCCAATAACTTAAATGCACTGGAAATATAAACACCTTCTACTCACCACATTTAGAGTCATAGGAATTAAGCTTACACTTAGATCACCACACTTAATAAAATTTTCATATTTTGAACACCTTCTATAGATCCACACACATCTCCAACAACTAACCTTTCTTTTGTTAGAAGAATGAAGAAGGTGACCTCCAAGTTTGTTGTCATTGATGCCAACATTGTTTGGTAACTGGCTAAGTAAATTGTGTATCTATACTAATTTGATATTTTGATCCATAAATTCTCTCAGTAAAATATACTTCTATGAGTTTTTGGTATGTTGCTTAGGAGTACTAGTTACAGCTATGAACAAGCTTTCAAAAACTTTGTTTGATCTAGTTGAGATATCTAAATGATAGAAGTTTGACATTGCTTTGGCCAATAGGGTTAAAATTTGCTTATCTTATTAATGTTTAAAGTGTTCCTTATTTGGTTTAGACCAACCTAATTTGTGGATGATATGTTTTTGTTTTGTGTGCCTAAAATATTTTTGAATTGGGCCGACCTAATTGATGTTTGAAGATATAGCCATATATATATGAAATCAAGAAGATGAAAAAGATAGGTGTGTGTATGTGTGTGTATGCATGTGGATATGTGAACAATGATGCGAGATATGTGTCAAAATTTTATAGTGTAAATTTATTGATAATTGTTGTATACCTACAACTAGAGTAGGATTTTGATTTTCTAGAGCTTAACCAAAACTGATCTCAACACTTTGAAGGTGTACTTCAGTTCATTTTTGGCAGTGAGCCATACTTTTTGTATCTTGGTGATAAGCCATCTTGTATTCAGGCTATGAGGCTTTCAAGGACAGTGCGCCCTGATAGTGAGCCTTGTAATATCTTGTGACCAATTATAATATATTGTGAGTTAATCCTCACCATGGTTTCTTCCCATTTTGGGTTTTCCACATAAAAATCCTATGTTAATGTGTAATGATTCCTTTTATGCTTTGGTTTATAGTCACAACTAGATATTCTTTAATAATTGGATGGTTAGCAATTAATTGTGTTAGCAGAATAATAATTCATCCTCTTTCAGTATTCGGTGTTGTAGACATGTAAAATTGACTTAACACCTATCACACACCCCAAACAACATCGAACAACATTGAACATCATCCTGCAATATCCTATAACATCTTGAAATGATTCAAAATCATCTTGAAACATCTCGTAACATCTCAGAATGACTCAAAATCATCTCAAAACACCCCATAACATCTTGGAATTACCTTAGAATGACTCAAAAAAAATTCGAATCATCCCATAACATCTCAAAATAACCCCAGAACATCTCAAAATCATCCCATAATGTCTCGAAACATCTTGAAATCATCTCATAATGTATCAAAACATTTTAGAATCATCCCATAATGTCCCAAAACACCACATAAAATATCATCTAAAACCCTAATTATGTTATTTAATTGAAGAATACAACATTATTTAATTAATTCACTTTTTCATCATTTCTGATAAATTAAATAAATTTCATTTATTTAATAAATTCCCCAAAACCCTGATTCTACTATTAATTAAATAAAACAAAACTATTTGATTAATTCACGTTAGATCATTTTGGCCAATTAAATAAATTAGATTTATTTAATGAGGTCCTAATCTCACTTTATTTCATCTTGATTAATTAAATAACACCAATTATTTAATTACGTTAATAAATCACCTTATTCCCCTAAGCTGATTAAATTATTAAATCATAATAATTTAATTGACAATTTTCCTCCAAAATTTGAGTAATTAAATAAAACTATTCAAATCAATTATCAAAAATCAAATCAAACTAATGCAACTTTGTTTGCAAAAGTCAAACTTGATTTGCACATTTAACTCCAAAAAGGAATTAATTAATTAAATCAATTTATTTATATTCCTTACCCACTTTTTGATTGAGCAAATTATGATTGCTGACTGAGCAATCTAAGTTGTTAACTAATCAATCTAGATTGCTAACTAAGCAATCTAAGTTGTTAACTAATCAATCAAATTCCTAACTAAGCCATCAATTTCCTAACTAAGCCATCTAAATCCTGACTGATCAATCTAAAATCTTGAGTGATCAATCTAATCCCTGACTAGCCAATCTATTTCTCAATCACACAAATTGTGCAATCAACTTTGTACAATATTCTCATGTCTAAATCCTCTCAACACACTCCGACTGTTGATCTTGATATTTTTCAACACAATCTTGATAGTCTATTTCAAATCTCATTTTCTATATAACAAACCCCTTTCGTCACAAATAAGGATTGGAGAATCGACATCATTTTCACATTGAAGTACTGTTAACATTCATAACCACCGTTGTTAGTGCTTCAACCTCATTTCTTCGATCACCCAATATCAAGAAATCCTTCATCAAATATTTTGCAAATGAACTTTGGAGGCTCGCAGTGATAAGAACAACCCAACATCAAGTGAATACACTCCTCTATGGGATGCTAACATTGTGCTTCTTTTGTACATTCAATTCAGTAATCATAGATTCTTTAATGTATGTTCAAATAGCTTAGTTTCATTTTGTATGTGTAGGATTAGATATTAGATTAATATGTTTGATATTAGTTTAGATTCTTAGATTAGCATGCTTGATCTTGTTTTCAATCTAATGTTATCCCCCTCTCACATTCTAGTATGAAGTTGATTCTATGTCTAAGCATCATTGTCAGCATCATCATGTTGATCATTTGAATCATAATCACTAACTCTGGATGTTTTACCAATATCTTCATCAACCTTAACATTTGCACTTCTAACCATTTTCTTCAACATTTTTTTAAAGCACTGGTAAGATTTTCCTTTAGTAGAGTATCCTAGGAAGATTCCTTCATCACTTCTAGCATCAAACTTACCTATATCATCATCTCTCTTGATGTAGCATTTGCTTCCAAATTTTTTGAAGTATTTGATAGTAGGCTTATAACCAAACCATAGTTCAAAAGGTGTCTTACCAGAATTACTGTTGACATTCACCCTATTAATAGTATACACACCAGTACTTACAACTTCCCTCCAGTAGAAATGAGGAACATTTGCTTCCAGCATCATGGTTCTAGCAATGTCTAGAATGGTTTTGTTCTTTCTTTCAACTACTTTATTGTGTTGATGGGTTCAGGGAGCATTCTTTGAATACCATGATCTTCACAAAAAAATTGAATTCCCATGAAGTAAATTCACCACCTCTATCTGACCTTAGACATCTAATCTTTTGACCTATCTCATTCTCTACCATAGCTTTAAAACTTTTGAAATTTTCTAGTGCTTCATGTGTTTCTCTTAAGAAAGTGACCCATATCATTCTAGAAAAATCATCAATGAGTAACATAAAGTACCTTTCACCTTATAGGCTTTTGATTCTGGAAGGATCAGTATGTATCAAATCTAGTACTCCATTAGGGTTGTACTGTTTTCTCCAGAAGGAATTTCTTTTTTGCTTTCCAATCTAAAATTCCTTAAATGAAAGATATTACCTTTTGTCTTTGTTCCTCAAGCAATTATATTTTATGAACTTCCTTTTATTCTGCGCTTACCATTCTTGAACTGTAGATTGTAGCCTTTGTCTACCATTTGTCCAACACTCAACAATGTATGCTTTAGGCCTTCTACATAAAGAATATCATCGGTATTGTGCTTACCACCAAAAGAAATAGTGCCTCTACCACGAATCACACCAGAAGTGTTGTCACCGAACCTCACTGCACCACCATCATAGTTTTCCAAGCTTATAAATTTTATTTTGTCACCAGTCATATGATGTGAGCATCTGTTGTTAATTACCCACTCATCTTTCTCTTCAACTTTGGCTGCAAGAGCTTTCTCAACATTTACATTACTAGTAGATTCAGTGGACACCTGACCATTTTCTTTGATAGCAATAAATACCGATTCATCTTGAATTCTATTTTCTTTATCAGATTCTTCATCAGTTACACCTTCTTCAACATAATAGCATTTTCTTTGAAATCTAGTATTCTCAGGCTTATATTTTGAAACTCTTTTAGGACATGTAGAAGAAAAATGACCTATCTTACTGCAAGAAAAACATTTAATAGGTAACTTTCCTTTGTACTTACCATGACCTTTTGATTCTCTTTTCACAATCAATGCTTCTAGTTCTTCCAATTCCCTTTCTTCATCTTCAATCTGCTTCATCTCATCTTCATATCTGAATATTCTCTGGGAACTCTCTCCTGAATCATATCTCTTTTTCATAGATACATTTTCCTTGAAAGTAGATTCAGTCTTAGGAGTAGACTCACCAAATTCACTTAATTCAAATGCAACAAGTTTTCCAATCAACATGTCTTTTTTAATATCCGTCATTGTCAATAGCATGAGCTTTTGTCTTGTAGGAAGGGGGCACAAATATAAGTATCTTAGCCACAATTTCATCATCATTTATAGTTCCACCAACACATCTAATTTCCATCACGAATTCATTTATCTTATGCGAGAAAGAAAAGATGTTCTCATCTTCACTCATCTTCAAGCTCTCCCATTTTCCTTTTAGACTTTATAGCTTAGCACTTTTCACTAGTGCATCTCCTTCATACAATGTTTCCAACTTTTTCCAAATATGATATGTAGTCTTCAAACCTATCAAATTTGTCATTTCTGAATCTGTCAAAGAACTCACCAGTGTTTCTACTGACCTGGTATTGATTTCTTCTTCCTTGATCTCATCTTCAGAGGAGGGACCATTCTGAGGAATATTGTATGCAATTTGTGTCATCTACCAGAAAGTTTCACCAATGCACCTCAAATGAAATTCCATCCTAAATTTTCATAGAGAGTAGTTTGTACCATCGAATCTAGGACTATCGTTTCTAAAGATTTCATCTCAAATCACCTCAAGCTATTAGGCTTCTTTCAAAGGAACTAGCTCTGATACCAATTGTTGGCAAAACAAGGATAGAAAACTGAGAGGGGGGGTGAATCAATTGTTACCAAAATCAAACTTATATAACATTAACCAATCCTTATATCACAAATATGATAATTAATAATGTAAGCATAAGAACAACACATCAGAGACACATGAACACAAATATTTTATACGTGGAAACCCTCTGAGGGGAAAAACCATAGTGGATGTTAGTCCACAAGATTATACCTTGTTATAAGTATAATGAAGAATAAAAAGAGAATGCA
This sequence comes from Sequoiadendron giganteum, assembly GCA_007115665.2. NCBI lineage: Eukaryota > Viridiplantae > Streptophyta > Pinopsida > Cupressales > Cupressaceae > Sequoiadendron > Sequoiadendron giganteum. Next base: position 7,787 of record VCHN02001482.1, on the reverse strand, counting down.
CATGCATTCAGGCACACTGCCTAGAGCATAGTGCTCAAAGGGAAGGCTCACTACCTTACATACAATAATCAGATTAAATCCATCTGATGAATTTAAACTGAGAAAATAGCTTATGCAAAAGCCTAATTATGGTTCCAATTAGGCACACTGAAACCTTTTTAAACTCTTCCACACTCTACTCTGAATGATCTAACCTTTATTCACACTTGTACATCACTTGTACACTTGAGCACACTCTAAATGAGGAAAACAATCTTATATATATATCCGCTACATGAGTTTGCATCCATTATTTAGTTGGCTACAAATAAGGAATAAATTACAACTATCAGCCTTGATACATGAATAAATTTCAATGCGTACCAACACAAGTCAGCCATAACATAGTGAGGACCCAAAAAAAATCTCCAAACATGCCAAACAATAAAGTATTAATCTTTATGGATCCACAACACACTAACACCACAATGTCGATCAAGAACATGAACACATAGGCACATATCGGAAAAATCTTCAATCACGAACACTCCAATCACTGTGGACATACACCAAGGATAAAGCACAATCTAGACTCATCCATGAATGTCATAGGAACATGAGAAACACATGAGATTGACATAATTTCATCCACTTTGACCAAGAACACCATCTACATAGACTAAATAACTGTAGGCACACATATCATCATAACTTCCACAAAACTTCATGCGCACCACTAAAAATTTCAGAAAACATACTAGAAAGGTTCAACACCAAACCCTTTGAAGCGTGCCTTTAGATCTTCAACACACGGAGCTTTCCAACATTCTGACCTTCTCAGCTCCACTAGTTGCCTGTACTATATTTTTTACAATTTTCTCAATCTCCTTGACATATACAACCTTAAGCAGATAAAAATGCTAATATTGTTGACATCAATGACAACAATTTATCAGCAACAGAACCACAACATCCAACACATACCCTGTTCCAAAGCCCCCATTTTGGCACAGGCCGGAAAGATACTAGCAAAGGTTGTGGAATTTGGCTTTATACCTGCCAATTGCATTTTTTCTTGAAAGTTTCTAAAGCATTTTCAACAAATATATTTTGTGCACATCCAGTAATAATTGCAGTCCAAGAGATGGCACGCCTTGTATATGTTTCCAAATTTTGCATACATGTCTACAAGGGTTGTTTCCACTGCAACATCTAACAAAATTTCTCCATCCTTTATGCTTTAATGGATGTCCATGCCCTATTCCAAATCTCCCATTTTGGAACAGACAAGGAGGATGTTGACAAAGGTGTTGGAATTTGGATTTACACCTACAAACTGCATTTTCTTGAAAGATTTTAAAGCCTTTTAAAGAAAATTGTTTTGTGCATATCCTACAATCATTGTATTCCATGACATGACATCTCTTTTAGGAATTCTATCAAACACTTCACGTTCCTTGTGTATTATTTCACATTTTGCATACATGTCCACCAAAGAATTTCCTACTACAATATCAGGAAAAAATCCCCCTTCCATTATGCTTTGATGCATATTCATACTGTGTTCCAAAGTTCCCATTTTGGCACAGGCAGGGAGGATGCTAACAAAGGTTGTAGAGTCTGGTTTGACACTTGCCATTTTCATTTCCTTGAATTTTTTTTTAAAAAATTCAACAAATCCGTTGTATGCATATCCTACATCCATTGCATTCCATGGGACAACAGTTCTTTCAAAGTTGTCCCTATTTAAAATGGTGGAAATGGCTCACATCTATTAGAACAATTTCTCTTGCAACAATCTTGGAGATGAATTTAGATGCATGCAGTGTGGCAATCAAAACATACTTGAAGGTTCTTAACAACTCTAATAGTTGTACCAGGGGCCATATTTAACAAACCAAATGAAATTTCTAACTTTTCACTATGGTGGCAGATACATGATTTGTTATACCTTGTTGTCTTCATTTTCCAAGCCAATTCCTCCTACTTTGCATAGCTCTACCATGTTACTAAAAAAGAAAGCAAGTTATTGCAAATCAAATTCTTAGGAAAACAAAATTACTGAAACGGTTTGTGAATCTCATGCTAAGTCTATCACCATTTGCACCCCACAATGCTAGTGAAGGGATAACAAATGACAAAATTTCAGCCCTAGTATGGTGTATTGGATAGAATTTTTCAATTAATGAACAATCCATGCAATTTGAAAATTCTCACTAATCTGCATGATCCAAATATCCATGTCAGTGAACTGAAACAAAGCAGTAGAATTCCAATGACTTGATTTACCATAGGATTCTAGATTTGGGCCTTACAACCTTGAACAATTCACCTAATCAACACATCATATTTTGAATGACAACAATCATGGATAACTGAATTTCTTTCTGAACCAATTCTTGCAAGTAAAGATAAAATAATAATGTTGACTCCATGGTATGGCCACCCCACAAGACCACATATCCATCGAATGTAGTAGAAAGACCTTAAATGATGAGAAATTATCCCATCTACAACAATTCCATCTCAATTATTGACTCCATCACCTCAAGAAAAATAACATCCATCTAGTTGTTGATCAAGTTGATTGATATACCCCCTGGAAATGGGAGTCTCATGTCTCAAATCAACATCACCCAACATGGTGGAGTTAAAATCCATATATTTTTCCTCCAAACACCTTAAATGATGCAGTATCATCTAACACAACCTCATCAACACTTGAAAGATCCTGAAAAGTCATGTCTAAATGAGAGCCTCCAAAATAGAGCTAGATGTCTTACATTTATTTGCACCAAATAATTGGATAATAGTGGGAGTTGCAATTCATGTTGATGCATCCTAAAATGAATCCATCTCATCAAATATGACATCTCTCTAAATGATGATTTGTCTTTTACCAGGATCCCATGATTGTCAAGCCTTGGTTTCCTTTGCATAGATTTCCATTGTGCATAGATTTCAATTATACTACCACGTCATAAACAACTTACATAGGAACCTTGTTATGATAGTAAATATAATAAAAGATAGTTTTGAACAATGAACTTGCTATCTCGAACCACACAGATCCATCATGGTGAGATCCTCTTATTCCACAACCAACGAGGATGGTGTAGGAGCACCAACCAATTGGCACCTAAATTTTCTTGAGTTTGGTTTGATATAGGTTGTCTAAGAGTATAGGGTTATGAAGAGTGTCAATAAGGTTTAATAGACCCTTTAAATATGTCAAGATGTTCATTTTTGTAAAGAAAATGCGAAGTTAACAATAAATGCATAAAAGATGCAAGATATGTAATTAAGGGATTTGAAGGGTTTTAGTGTGGGAGTCTTAGTTTATGGCAAATAAGATCATCTTGGGTCATCAATGGTGCAGGAGCAACTAGTTTCTCTAGTTGCCTCTCATAGGCAAATTTTTCAAAATTGAGTGTTTATTTGTAAATTCATGTAAAAGGTCATATGAAGACCTATTTCATTGTATTTAAGGTCCCAAGCAGGTCACTAGGGGGTTGGAAAAGTTAAAATTGCAAAGATGTTGCTAAAATAGCAAAAAGACAAAAAAACACAAAATATGCAAAAGCAAGGAATAACAAAGGTCAGAGGAAGTTTAGGTGGTTTTGCTCATTGGAAGAAGGTGAAAATCCTTTGAAAAGGAATGATATCTTGTTGCAAAGGTAGAGGGGAGATTAAATAGAATGTATTATATGGAAGAGTTGGAAAGTCATCAATGAAGTCTTCTTTTTTCTTAGAAATTAGTAAACATAGTTATTTTCAGACCTTCGTGTTGATTTGTACAGATAAGAAGGCTCATGAGGATGTTTGTAATTGATGGTGATATCAATTTCCCTCCTTTTCCTTTTTTTTTTCTTGTATCTTCATGCAATTTTGGTTTAGATTTGGTGCTTTTTCCTAAAACTATGAGAAACCCTTACTAGGGTAAACAATCGAAAGAAAATTAAGTTTCTTTCAATTTTATGGTTGAAATCTCCTAATTTTTTTTGTGGAAGCACTCCATGACATGTATACATCTAGATTATAGAGGAATTGAGGTGATAATATAAATATTAGATTAGAAAAGATCAAATTTTTGGACCGTTTCCTGAAGCACGGTCTGCTAAACAGGGTAAAGAGCATGAACAATAACTAGGGTTTGAATAAATATTGTATGTGGTGAAAATTTAATAAAATTTTAAGCCTGAATAAGTTTAGTTTGACATGCTCCATGTTTTTTTTAGGGAATTTGGATGATGACAGGCCTACTTAGGCTTAAATGCTGACTGAGATTTCAAGATTTGATCCATATGTTGCAAAAGACCATATGCCCATTTTAACATACGTTTTAGTAGAGACAAATGGGTATCTAAATGTTTGATTTATTTTTTGTTTCAGTATTTAATTTGAAAATAAACTTTTGATGGACCTTTGTGAATTGCTACAAGCATTAGGGCGGCCTCGACAAGAAATTTGTCTTCAAATAGGTAATATTTGTTCTTGGCTTTGGTAATTAGGGGATTAAAGTTGATTTGGACCTAAGAAAGGATAACCAAGTGTTGAATCAAACATATTTGTTTGAATGGTGAAATTGGGGTTTGAGGCTAGTGAATGTCAATATTGTTCTTTTGGGACAACCATTGTAAGATGATGAAATTAGTATGGGAAAATCTTGCAAATGCTATGTTGAAATTATTTCTATGATAACAATGAAGGTGTAAAAAGGTTTGGTTATTGCTTGGGATGAGGGTTTGGTTATTTGAGGCTTGGTACCTTGTGAATTTATGTTTTTTCAGTGATGAGTTGGTAAATGTTGGATGCTCTAATTGAAACATAGTTCTCTAAAGATACCTATTTAAGAGGGTTGGGTGGTTATTTCAAGTTGCTAGTGAGATTCAAAGATACCTTACTTTTATAATAAACCTAATTGGTCTTCTATGACAATGTTGTCTTAGGTTTTTGAGTGAATTGATTCAAAGGAGTTGAGGGTGGTTTTGGTTTATGTTTAAGTTGCCCTAAAAGGTGTTCAAAACCATCAAGAGACACTGGTTTGGTAAGGGGATTGTGAGTAAAGTAGCCAAATATAGGTCTGCAAACCTACTAGACAAAGGATAGTGTGATACTGAAAAGGGTGCATTGAAGAGGTTTGTTGAATCTAATTGTTGTTTGTTTGGTCTAAATTGAGTTGTTATAGGTTAAAACCAACCACACTTGCATCAAAGGAGCTCAATAAAATAAAATACAGAGTCTTACCTTCTTCTCTTATCAAAGTTAAATTAGAGAAAAATGTGGAGAGAAATGAATCATATGGTAGCTTCAAGTTCTTAAGGATGATCTTAATGATCGGTGTGTACAATGTTGCAAACACCTTTTTACTCTGTGTTTTATGTACCTAAGATATAATTGATTTTTTTTTTGCACTAGAGATTGCTTTTGGTAGCATCCTACTTTGTCATTCTTCCAATTTTATATGGTTTATAAAATTTATGTTGTTACATTCACTTTGTTTCAGGTTTTAATACAACATCTGCATGAGAAACTTAATCTTAGTGAGGTATGATAAATATTTTCCATGTATTATTTTTCTAATTAAAGAAAGGAAATAGATGCTTTTGAATTTTTTATGAGATATAAGATCCAATAGTGACCTAGATTGGAATTTAAAGGAGTATGAATATGGCCATAATTTAATTATCTATTGTGTTGTGTTGGCCAACTAAAAAAGTAGCGTTGCTTAAAATACTCAACCTATATTCATATATGATCCACAGCTACCATAGATTTAACTAGCATCTTAGTAATAATGTTTAGGGTGTCCTCAATATAGCCAACATGGGCACGCAGGTCAACCATGCACACCTAATGATCAACTATATATGTAAATTATAAAGCAATAAGGGTTACTCATGTGTGAAGTATGTGCAACCCTCATCCACTAAACCTGCATGATTGCATGCACCTAGAACCCAAGCAAAGCTTACAATGTTAGGATGTGTTCCAGAGTGCTTCATTGATTCAAATATTTTGAGAGGTTCCTTGCAAAATCCATTTTGTGCACATTCTACAATCAATCATTTCATTCCATGAGATGACATCTATTTGAGGTATTTTGTCAAACAATTCAGGTGTTTTGTCTATGATTCCACATCTTGCATATATGTCTACCAGATCATATCCAACTATAACATCCAGGTATCTTTTTAATTCCTCTACCTTTCACCAATCTCTTTACTATTTGAACCTCAAATGTTTTAGAGAAGAACGTAAGTTGCAACATTTTTAGGATCCAACTAAAAAAGTAGTGTTGCTTTAAATACTCAACCTACATTCATATATGATCCACATGTACCACATATTTAACTAGTATCTTAGTAATAATGGTTAGGATGTCATCAATAACATGGTCATGGAGGTCAACCATGCACACATAATGATCAACTATATATGTAAATTGTAATGCAATAAGGGTTACTGAAATGTGAAGTATGTGTAGCCCTCATCCACTAAACCTACATGACTGCATGCACCTAGAACCCAAGAAAAGCTTACAATGTTAGGATGTGTTCCAGAGTGCTTCATTAATTCAAATATCTTGAGACGTTCCTTGCAAAATCCATTTTGTGCACATTCTACAATAAATCATTTCAGTCCATGAGATGACATCTCTTTGAGGCATTTTGTCAAACAAATCAAGTGTTTTGTCTATGATTCCACATCTTGCATATATGTCTACCTGTCATAGCTGCAACAATTGAATATAAAAGAGTGTGGAGGTTTAAATAAGCTCCCTGATTCTATTGGCAAGTTGTCACAACTACAAAACTTGAGCATAGAAGGGTGTACAAGTTTAAATAACCTCCTTGATTCTATTGGCAACCTATCATAACTGCAACACTTGATCATAGAAGATTGTAGAGGTTTAATTAATAACCTTCCTTATTCCACTAGCAACTTGTCATGTCTACAGTACTTGAAAATAGTAATTTGTAGAGATTTAAATAACCTCCCTGATTCCATTTCAACCTATCACAAATGTAGCACTTGAACATAATAGGAAGTTTCAAAGGTTTAAATAACCTCCTTGATTATATTGTCAATCTATTTCAGCTGAAACATTCAAAACTAAAATATTGTCATGCTTTAAATAACCTCCTTGATTCCATTCGTAACTTGTCACAACTGCAACCTTGAACATAGAAGGGTGTGAATGTTTAAATAACCTTGTTGATTCCATTGGCAACCTGTCACAATTGCAACACTTGAACATGGTAGGGTGTATAGATTTAATTAACCTCCCTCATTTCATTGGCAACTTGTCACAAATCCGATCATATCTGACTATTTATCCATTGACACCGAACGATATAATTGTTGATGACATGACTACAATTGAAATGCAATTCGCACAAATTTCTACAAAATTAAATCATTGCATTCCATGAGATGACATCTCTTTGAGGCATTTTGTCAAATAGTTCACATGCCTTTCCTGTGCTTCCACATTTTGCATGCATATCTACAAGAGCATTTCCAACCATAATATCTGACAAAAATCCACATTTTGTTATGATTTGATGGATGTACATACCCTATCCAAAGCTCTGAATTTATTATAGGCAGGGAGTATGCTAGAAAAGGTTGTGGAATCTGGCTTCACACCTGCCAATTGCATTTGCTTGAAAGTTTCTAAAGCCTTTTCAACAAATGCATTTTGTGCATATCCTACAATATTGCAATCCATAGACCACATTTCTTATAGGGATATTGTCGTGTACTGTCTATGCATTGATGGATATTCATATCTTATTTCAAAG
>VCHN02002931.1:0-15496 GCA_007115665.2 Sequoiadendron giganteum | reverse complement strand
TATACTATATATATGTTAAATATATCAAATTAAATAACTAAACCATATTGAAATTCATAAATAAAAAAAATGGACAAATTTTCTTTTTAACCATTCACGTTTTATTTTATATGTGGATTTCTTGTACACATCCACAATCTTGTTTTTACATAGTTAACCCCTATGTTTTGGGCCAGATGTGCTAAGCACAGCTGAACCCAAACCATAGGGCGTGGCCATATAAGGATTAGGAGGCATTGTGGGGGATCTCCCTCCACACAACCGCTCCCTTAAGGGGCGGTTGTGGGAAGGTAGATCCTCCCCAACCCCCCCAATTAAAATCATATACAAGCACAACGATCTCCAAAATAAAGAGACGTGATTCATTTAAGAAAACAAATAAACATAAAACCCTTCCCAAATTCGTACGGATTAAGAGTTTTTTTGTTTATAATATTTGTCAAAAATTACAATAAAATAAATATATATAATATATACATATTTGTATACATTACAATGTATATATATATATATATATATATATATATTTATTTATTTATAAATCCATCAACAGATTAATAAGATTGGGAAATAAATATTTTCCGAAAAGAAATCTACAGGAAGGAAGCCAAATTACAGAGAAGAATAAAGAGGCAATGATTCTTTTTCAAACCGTTTACCGAATTTTTTTTCCAATCCAGTAAAGATTTAAAAGTCTTTGTTTTCCTATTGTTTAAAACAATTTCTTCACAGAGGTTTTAACAATTCAACAACAATTTAAACACTAAAATTCCCTAAATTTAGATTTATTTTCTTCTAGGTTTAATTTCACTATTTAAATCTAAAATTCCTCAAAGATCTCAAATCTTATTCTTTGGTTTCTTCGTAACTACAATTTCCTACAGAGGCTCTAGGTTTCTTCATGGCAATCATAGAAGCCTTAAATTCTTCTTTTCTTAAACAAAATAAACTATCTATTACAGATCTAGCACAATAATTTTCTATAGTAATACAATTCCAATTGAAATTTTAAACAAAACAATAACACAAGAATGGAACCTATTTCAAAGAAGCTTCTGAAGTGTTGAAGTTTTTGATGTCGAGCCTCTTCCAAATTTTTAATAGCTTCTTCCCAATAATCACAATTTCCCAAGCACAGTAATGTATCCAACACCACAAGAATCTATCCCAAACAAATCTAAGCATGCAACTTGTTCCCAATTTTCCTCTAATTCAAAATAATCCTTTTCAATTTTTAACAGTAACCAAAATTCTTCCCATCCTTCTCCAATTGTCAACCTCTCCCAAAAAAATCCTAAACTTTTGTCGTGAAGAAGCTTTCCACTTCCTCACCCAAAGCCAAGATTTCCTCTTGGAATTAATTTTTTGACAACCCTTAATTAATTCACACATGCTGGCAATAAACAAATATCTTATAACAATCACATCTATTTTCACAAAATAATTTAATAATTTCATATTCAATTTTAATTTCCAAATTCAATTTAATTCCCTTAAACAACTTTCTTAATAAACAATCTAATTAATTAATTTTAATTACTTAATAAATAAATTTAACCACATGGATTAAATTTAATTTAATAAATAAATTTAATTTAATTAATTCATTTAAATAAAAATATTCTATCAAATTGTCTAAACTTAATTAAATAAAGACCAACATCATTTAATGCATAATTTTAACATTTATTTCCATAACATAAACCCTGCATAATTAAATAGTAATAAACAAGGCAACCGAAGACACACCAAACAACGACTGACGACACACTATGACTAGGGTGTAGACCTGACACATGTTACCTAGTTACTATCTCCCATTCAACTTAACCATTGGGTCAACACGCTCAAACCTATAAAACCAGGTGGAGTCGATGTCATGTACCTGCAAACCTGTAAACGAGATAACAAAGAACATATATATATAAACATCATAAAATACACACTATGAAGAGGAAATCACAAAATCATAGGGTGCTCACAAGCGAGTGATGGGATCTCGTTCCCTTCACCAATACACTCATCATAAACTAGCAGTTTCATATTAATCAAATAACTCATATGCAATAAACATGTTTTAACAACTAACATTATTTTTCTAATAGAAGCTTGACAATAAAGCATCAAAGAAATACATCACACAACCACAAATAGTCTTTGTCGCTTAATAAATAGCGATCAAATAACACACACATGATAAGGTATCTCAAAGTATCAGTGTAACTAGAAAACTAAAACAAAGCAAAGAACACTGTTTGAGCAAGAAGTCAAAACAAAGGGGTATTACAAACAATGACAAAGATGCAATTTAATAAAATTATATCCAATGGTTGTGTGGAGTATTATCATCGAATGAACATGCACATTCCTTTAGTAAAGTATAATCCAATCTTTGAATGGAAGAATTTGTAATGAAACAAAAGTAAGTTGAGATCTGATATATTAAAAACATAATACAAAGGAGCAATCAAATATGGCATAAACAAATGAAATGATCAAATTGATGACAACATTACCCATTCACCAAACTGATATAAAAATCTCAGTATTCTCTATGTCCACATTTGCATGCATGCCTAAAAGCAATCTGTTTAGCTATACCCAATATATTTTTGTATACATATCATAAATCCTTTCTACCTATAATATTTTATTTAAATTTATGACTTCCATATACCTTTGCTTGTTTTCCATTATGCGCAATAAGGAGGATGTTTGTAAGTTTTTGTAAGATTATGCACATTTATGTTGTCTTCTTTCATAAAAATAAGTAAATAAGTATAAGTGTTGTCTAATGTTTTTTTGCCCACATTTAAATTTTTAGTAATTGTAGCTCATCTACTACAATTAAGTTAGAATGGGTTATTTTATTTTTCAGTATTATTATACACTTTGAACTAATTATCATTAATTTTTCTCCAAATGTATGGATTCTCTGAAGATAGTACTTTATTTTCTTAATGTTTATTCATACACATTATATGTGACTTGTGATTTCATTTTTCTAACCATGAGAGAAAAATAGTTATAAATATAGAATTATTGGATGTGTTTACGAGCTAAATTACCAAATGAATTGCATATATATTTATGGTGGCTACCACTTATTTGGATAGTTTGTTTGAATTGTCTTGAACAATTAAGTTGGATATGTTATTTGAACTATCTTGAACAATTAAGTTGGATAGGTTGTTTGAATTGTCTTGAACAATTAAGTTGGATAGGATGTTTGAATTGTCTTGAACATAATAAGTAAAGAGAGATAGAAAAGAGTTTGGTTATGTTTACTTAATTAAAAAGTTGAAAGAGAATAAGAAAATGATAAATGAAGTTATATATGACAATACAAATTAAGGTTTATACGAATTTATAAGGGAGAAAATAAGAGTGACTTACATAAAATTTAAAGTGTAAGAATCAATATAATAAATAAATAAATAAATGATGCATAAAATATAAGAATATAGTATTGTTGATTGATATATGTAAAGAATAGATCTGGGAGACAAGGTGAGTGATAATGGATAAATCATAATGAGAATATAAAGTGGGAGTATGAATATATATATATATATATATATATATATAAAGTGGGATCTATGAAGAACAATACATGAAATGTGATTATGTATTTTATATGAAAACATGTGGAATAGTGTAAATTTGAATGTCCATTGTAAACAATATAAATAATGAAATTTGAAATAAGAGATAGAACAACAACAAACAAAATAAAGATGCAAACTGTATAGTTTATTTAAGCTAAAATTAAGTTATGAGTCATGAGATATAACCTAGTTAATTCTAAATAAGTTATTTGAAAGTTTTTGAGATTTTGTGTGAATGGTATGTGATATTTTATTATAACTTTGCCTTGATGAGATAATAAGACTTTTTGTCTTTTTTTCCTTGTAATAATTGAATATTCAAGAATTATGCTTTTATCTATAATGGATTTGTTAGTGGGCCTTGTTACTTTTAGAATAGCATATTGTTCTATTATTGATGATTGTAAAATGGTAGTTGAGACTTTCTATATATATTTTTTCATTTTATGCATTGATTAATTGTAGACCAGTCAATTGTAATAAAATTACTAAGATATCCAAGTAATGGGTGATTTAATTTATGGTGTTAGGGTTGACTAAGTATTCCTAATTATGGAACTTTGATTATGTGTTACAACCTTATATTCTAGTTATTTCTTAAAAGATGCAAAAGAATAGTTTGAAAATCTACTTAAGTAATAATTATATATTATAAAATAATTAATAAATTAATTAATTATCAACAATGCGACTTACCGAGAAGATGAGGAGAGCTCTGCAAAATGTGTTGGTGTGCGACAACGATCATTTTTTAAATTTCTAGGAAGGAAATCTCATATCCCTAGGTCGTTTGCATGATGATTGTACAAATTCTTCCTAGTTTGGGCATTCTAGGGCAGGCTTGCCAATTTCTAGGTCTTTTTGATGATTTCCAAGGAAACAACTTTCTAAACATAGGCAGGAATTGCTTGATATATGTGGTTCTAATGAGGATGGATGTTCGATGTCCTTTCCAAATGAAATTCCTCTAAAGATCTCATTTCCCAACAATATTGTGGTAGATCTTGTTTTGTATCAACTTCATTTGGAGAAACAAAGGATTTTTTAGTCCCATAGGCATACTCTTTCTCAGTTCGCAAATACATCTCTAGCATCATTTCCAAATAATGTTACCTTGGGCAAGGGTTTCATTTGTAAGCCTTCAATGGTTGCGGGTAATAAAGATCTCGTGTAGAAGCCCAAATCAGTGAAGCCTTCGGTATTTGAAGATAGTTAGAACCATTTACAGAAGATCAAATGGGTGGAGGTGGATAATGTATCCAACAGACCTTTTAACAGAGAAAATGGGGTGGTTTTGCAAGATGCTTTGCAAGTGTGCAGTCTGAAAACTTGTGTTGAACAACACTCATTTGTAAGTTTTGGAAGTATTCACCTCCCGTATCTGAATTAAATTCTTTGCTTTTTCATGATTGGGAAGGGGTTTCAAAAGTATTTTACATCGATAGAGGAAATGGTTTTTTCGTTGTGTTGTTTTCCTCAAAAATGTTTAGGGATTCGGTTTTCAAGGTTAAATCATGGATCTATGGGGGTTTTGGCTTGTTGATTCAACCTTGACATCAAAATTTCAACCCTCATATGACTACTATTCAATTTATCCCATTCTAGGTTCAACTGCATTCTTTGCCTCTAGAATGAAAAGAGCCAGGCATTATTGAAATTTTGGAAAATCGCCTAAGTATCTTTTTGAAGCATGATTTGAATTTTTTCCAAAACCCTCATTTTCTAGTTCAAGCCTGTTTTCTTTTGGATATGAAAAAATCTCTTCCACAAGATGTTTCTATCAAATCTAAAGTAGGTCTTTTTACACAAGATGTTTTTATTGAAACCCCTTTTAATGTGTGTAAAAATTATCATATTTTGGGGCATAAGACTAGGTCTTGCAATGGAAAATTTGTGATGAATTAGGAAAATATAGTTAAAGATCCCTTGGGTTCTTTGGGAAATGAAACTTTTGGTTTGGATCAAGATTTTAGGTCTTTGGGGTCTATGTCAAAGGGAAAGGAAAAATTATCTTCATTATCTCCTAGTTTTCATATGCAGTCCAATTTAGCCTCGTCATCTGGTACAAATTTGGTTGATCCATCCCTTGGAGCTACAAATACTTTGTCATCTTTTCCCAATGTTAGTAAAGAAGCTATTTCTTCTAGAAGTGTTTTGGCACAAAAGTTAGACTTTGGAAGTTTTTCAATGGGTAAAAAATTATTTTCTAATGGTCATTGCTATTTTGGAAATCCAAAGGATTTGACCTATACGTCAAAAGTTGGTTTGGATCTTGTAGGAAAAATAGCTTCGGGCAAGGTTTCAGCTTATACTCCTCTTATCCTGCCCCGTTTCTCACAATTATTTGCTTTGGGTCGATCCTTGCATCTTTATTTGCTAAATATCCTTGTTTATTTCTATCAAGCTTGTTCTATTTCATCTTTCTCGGTTTGGGATGATGTTATTTTACAATCATCAGTTGTTTCTAATGCTTCTGATAGTAAGTAGTTAGCCTTGTTAAATTCCTCTAAAAGGGTATCAATTGACGTATCAATGTGGAATGACATCAATGTTTTGATATTCCCTTTTATCATTCCAAATTGATATAAAAAAGGTTGCTTCTAATCCAAAATCCTCTTTCAAATTCAAAATGATGTGGCTTCGGCATCTTGATTTTGTTAATTTGTTGTGTGAATGGTGGATCAAGGCCCCTATTGTGGAAGGCACTTTCATGTTTCATTTTTCTCATAAGTTAATGTATGTGAAGGGAAAAATAAAACATTTGAATGCTATTGTATTTAAGAATGTTTTTCACCAGAAAGAAGACATTTTTAAACAACTTGCAGAGGTTAATGTTGAGATCACTATAAATGGTTGAATCTATTTTCTTTTGATTTACAAAAAAAAGTTGCAAGAAGAATGGGAAGAACTTCTAGCTAGGGAAGAGGTTTATTGGTGTCAAAAGTCTTAGGAATTATGGTTGAGAGAGGGGGATAAAAATATAATTTTTTTCATAAGTCAACATAGGTCAAGAAAGCAAAGAATACAATTTTTCAATCATTGATAGTAAAACGGGGGAGAAATTAGTAAAAGAAGAAGATATTCAGTGTGAAGGGGTTTCTTACTTTTCAAAATTGTTATCAACATTAGGTAATAAGTCAGATTAGATAGATTTTGTTAGGGAAGAATTTTTGGATGCTATTCCAACTCTTGTTTCTCAGGAAGACAATATTCACTTATTAAAACCCTTCACTATAACCAAATTAAAATCAATAGTTTTCTCGATGGCTCATGATAAAGCCCTAGGGCCCAATGGGTTTATAGCATGTTAAGTGTTGGGACTTCATTGCAAATGATTTTTTAAAAGCCTTGGAAGAGTCAAGGAGTTCGAGTACTATGTTGAAGCAGTTCAATGTGACTCACATTTTTGTTCTTCCTAAAGTTAACAATCCCTCTCCATTTTCTAAATTTGGGCCTATTTCTCTTTGTAATACGGTTTACAAAATTTTCACCAAATCAATTTACATGGGATTGCTTCATATTATTCCAATAATTATTTCCATAGAGCAGGGTGGTTTTGTTCCTGGCAGAGAAACAGTTGAAGATGCTTTAGTTGAGCATGAAGTGTTGCATTCCATATCCTCGCACTCTCTATCTTCAATAATCATTAAGCTACATATGTTGAAGGCATATGACAGAGTGGACTAGACCTTTTTAATGAAAATCTTAAGAAAGTTTGGCTTTCAAGAAAAATGGTGCAAATGGATTTACTCTTTGTCGCCAGGGGCAAATTTTTATGTCTTGGTTAATGGTTCTCCATCAGGATTATTTGGTTCAACTCAGGAGTTGAGACAAGGAGATCCTTTCTCCCCTTTTCTTTTTATCATATTGGCAGAAGCTTTGAGCAGATCAGTTAATCAAGCTCATGCACAAATTTTGATTAAAGGAATTAAAATTTGTTTCATAGATTTATCAGTGACTCATTCTTTGTTTGCAGATGATATGCTATTGTTTGGTTTAGCATCAATATCAGAAGCAAAGAAAATTAAGGTTTTGTTGGACAAATATACTTTGGCTTCAGGTTAAAGTGTAAATGCAAATAAATCTAAAGTGTATGTGCTTAATACTAAGCCTTTGGTGAAAGATAATATCATTCATCTTTTGGGCTTTCAAGAAGTGGGTCTTACTTGCAAATATTTGGGCATTCCCTTTTTTTTGGTCCAAATAGGATTTCATATTAGGATAAGGTTATTCACAGTATTCAAACTAGGATTGCAAGTTTGAAGGTGCATTGGCTCTCTATTTGAGGAAGAATATTGTTGATTAAATCTGTCTTATCTTTAATTCTAAACTATTTTATGGTGGTTCTTAAAGCCCATAGATCTGTTATTGTAGGTATTGAAAAACTGGTCAAATCTTTTTTATGGAAGGGGAACATGGACAACATGAAGAAAATTCCTCTTATCTCTTTGGCAAACATTTGCAGGGATAAATTAAATGGTGGGGTTGGGGTTCATAATATGACTTCAAGAAATATGGCTCTTAGGGCCAACTTAACTTCGCATATGTATGAGAAACCACATTCTAAATGGTGCAATATCATGCAAGACAAGTATTTGGATTGTGAGGATTCAAAACACATTTTTACAATTTCTAATCCTCCACAAGACTCTACAATATAAAATTTCATGTTAACTTGTAGAAAGGTAATTATTCCTCATTTATCTTGGGAAATTCATGATGGTTTAAAAGCAAATTTTTGGAGGGAATCATGGAATGGGTATCCTCCTCTTTACACTTTGCATGATTTCCAAGTAGCAAAAACCCAATAGTCACAAATTTTGGGTTTGAATGTCAGAGATTATATTCGGGGTTTTGATGTTCACACTAGGAGAGCTTTATGGAAAGATTTTAGGCATTCCACTATTTCAAATTCTCAACATTCATAATTAGTCAGGATCTTGGGAGAAAGAATTTTTTTTGGTAGTGACAAGGTAGACAATCTCATTTGGGCTCCATCAAAATCTGGTAAATATTCAATTAAAATGGGGTATAAGGCAATCATAAACATGGACACTCAAGCTTAGCCTCAAAGAGATTTGTCCTTTTGCTGGAATCCAGTGGTTCTCCCTAAATCAAGTTGCTTTGCTTGGTTAGACTTAAAGCACAAAATTTTGTCAAGTGATAGGTTAGTCAAACTTGGAATTACATCTCCTTTCAATTATGTGCTTTGTGATTCGAGTTTGGAAGAGGTTGACCATCTTTTCTTGCATTTCCCTTTTGCAGTTTATTTTTGGGACTTTGTGAAACATAAATTAAGCTGGTCCTCTCCTTCCCCTTCCACTTTCTGGGATATGTTCACAAGTTGGCCTGTTCTATATAAGTCTTCTTTATTTGCAAGTTTAAGGAAATTAATTGCTTCCTCAGTGGTTTGGTGTATCTGGTTGGAGCGAAATAAAAGGATATTTCATAAAACAACCATCAAGTGTTGATCAAGTGTTGATGGGGTTGGAGAAGTCAATATGTGAAATTGTTAATACTTATGTTCTTAATTCAAAACATGTTGGCTCAGAATTCACATATTGGGATTCTAAGAAAATTAAGGCTTGGCCTTCTCTAGTTATCCCTTTCAAAGGTAATTGGAAGCCAAAGGTGGAAGTGAAACAAGATAGGAAAAAGGTGGTATGGACCCCTTCAGTTGCAGGTTTTGAAAAGTTAAATTTTGATGGTGCAGCCTGGGGAAACCTGAGTCAATCAGGGGTAGGGATTTTCATAATAAATCATGTCGAAGAGCTTATTGGTGTGAAGTTGGCTCACCTCCTTGTTGGGATTAATAACTAGGTAGAAGTTCGAGCTCTCCTTCTTGGGTTTTAGCTCATCAAAAAATTCAATTTTTTAAAAGTTCTTATTGAAGGTGATTCTTTAGTTATTATTAATGCTTGCAGGGTCAGAGGATTCAACAACTAGAAATTGTAGTATGTTTTGGAGAAAATATGGATTTTACTTAATACCTTGGAGTCCTTTCAATTGAATCATGTTTATAGAGAAGGGAATCAAGTGGTTGATCATCTAGCAAGCTTGGGTTGTGAGCAACAAGAAGCAGAAATATCTTATGGGATGGAGTCAAGCATATGCTCTGGTTCTCTTCAATATCTAATCAATCTAGAGAAAAGTAGAGTAACCTGAACTGATTTTCTATTATGTTTATTTTGTGTTTTGCAGGGTTTATGCAATTGAAATTTTTTAATTTCATTGTATGATAATTTTGTTGTCTTTAATTGTGCATTGATCTTGTTCACCTATGCTCTTCAATGGTTCTTATTTTTCTTTCGAAGGTACACGCGTTCAGAGTTTTGCTTGGGTGTACAATTTGCATATCTTACAAAGGCTGATGGAGGCTTCTTGGTACAAGTGAGTAAGGACATTCTTCTAAGGCTGATAGAGGCATATCGATATAATTGAGTTGGAGTTAATTATGAGGTGCATTGTCATATGGGTGGTTTTTTCCATAATCATTATGGTGGTAGGATTCACGTGTTTCAAAACATTGTAGATTGCAATAAAATGATTATTTTGCATTCCTGGTGATAGCTCTAGAAGGCATGTGATTTTCTTTAGATATTGGTACATTAAGCAAGGTTTGATGTTAAATCAATGCCTCCAAACATGCTCAAAATATTTCTCATCAAGTAAATTTAGATTTCATTTGTGTATTTTCCTCCATATATAATCATTCCTCCATGTGAAATTTCTTTCATACTAAATGCATCTCTTGCAATAACGCATTGGTTGCTACTTATAAAGGGTCGGGTTAATCAATTTTTTCCATCATCCTCCTCTTTCCTTCAACAATTTTCTGGTTGTAGTCGAGCTTCTTCAATTTTTTGGGGATGTTGTTTTGGGGTCTTTCAAGCTCTTCAGATATTGTAATTCCCCACACGCAACCCTAGAGGAAGTTTCAATTCACTACAAAAGCGTACTAATTTTTAAGTGAATTAAACATACATGTTCATCTATAATAGATAACATCCCCTAAGGATACGTAACTGAGATTACTTAAAACCCCACATACATATTACATATAACCATAACATTATATACTTTATGAAATAAACATCATACATCATAAGGATACCACATAACATAATAAAATAAACATCCAAGATACAATCTCATAATCATTAACTTAATCCAATAGATACATCACTCATTCCCTGAATGAGGCAATAGTACATAAGTGTTACAATTATAGAATTCCACCTCATAAACATAAGAGGGATAAAATAACTTATACAAATAGAAATATTACAATGCAAGAAAATACAATAAGAACCGCGAGTTGTCCATCTAGATGTCTAGCCTCCATGAATTGAAGATCAATGGGGACCCAACAGTTTTGGTGCATGTTCCACCCAACCAAGTGGTACCCGAAGGCCCACCCCCCATGCTAGGAGATAGTAACAACGTAACATGGACAAAGAATCTACTACCACTAACCAAAGGTAGACTCATACTGACACATACTAACATAATCAAATAAATGCTCAACACCAGTACAACACAAGTACAACTTAACATCACTGAAGTAGGTCACATTGCTTCCAAACATAAAATAGATCGAGTATGTTCAAAGAACCATACACATATAACAATAAACAACAGTTGTCCTAGATAGAGTGTCATCGCATAGTAGTCATGAGATCTCCTCTGGGCATCCTTCATAGGCTCCGGCTCAGGTAATCCTGGTGACCTCAACCAAATCCTGGCCCTCATACTCACTCATGCGGAATCAACTACCTCTCGTATAGACAAGATAGTTGATCTTGCCATTCCAAGCCTTCCCACTCACCCCAAGTCTAAACAAGCCCTTGTGTCTGTGAGTGAGGTAAAATTATCTTGATTAGTGAGAAGTTAGTCCTAATCTTCTAAGTACATTACTTTCATTATCACTTGTTTAAATAACTTCTGAAGGTTACCCGGTTTACCTCTTTGGGCTCCAATGCCTAACAAAAGCCACTCTTCTAATGGACAACACACAAACAAACTAATCACCAAGGGAATCACAAGTGCATACTACTTAGGCATCAAAACCACTCCAACATAAGGAGGAAACAAATAATACAATTCAATCCAAACATCTTGGAGGCAACGAACACACGTAGTCCACTCTTTTCACAGGAGGTACAAAAACATCCTCGTTCGTGGAAACTGGGTAAAACTGAAAAGACACCATACACTACCCAAGGGAAAAAAACTAGATGGCATAAAGATTCGACAACCCTCATCCTCTAAGTTCTCCTGGAAGACTTACAATTTAGGACTAACACTAAATCCCAAAACCCACAATGCAACTTGACGACATAGCTACAACAAGCATTCAAGTCATAATTCAAATCTAACATTTGGATTTCCTAAATCCATACTCATTCAATAGATAACGTTGGCAAAATCAAAGGCACGATAATAAGGTTAACTCAAATAGTTATAAAACCCTTTTTTCCCCAATCACGAATATAAGGAAAATATATCAACAATAGGCAAAGGCAAGGAAATACGCTAATTTCAAATATCTTAAATCCATTTCCCTATTTAATGCATCTCGTAGAAATTGAAATAATATCATTCTAACTTCCATTAGAACCAATAAATTACTTCATTAAAATAAATACTTTTCTCAACCATATTTACCCATGCACATGATTCATTTCAGTTTAAATTACTCTCTAAAACTTGCATGCAACTTATGTCTAAAACATAATATAATATATATATATATATATATATATACTTAAATATATAAATAGCATAATATATATATTTAAATACATATTTTATATTTATATTCAAAACTATATTTACAAATGAAAACCTCTGATTTTGACCTGTCGTTTTACTAAAAATTTGCCAGAATATTAAATTAATTAACTATGTACCATATCCAAACTTAAAATTTCATTTTCCCAAATAAAAATATATATATAATAAATATTATATATTAATATATATAATATTAAATTATATATATACATTTACATTAACAAACTATAAAAAGTAAAATTCAAATGAGATAATATTCATTTACAAACATAGATTATGCTACGAATTAAAAAATCGCTAAAGACAAAAAGGCCAATGGTCGGATGGTACCACTGGCCTGCGTTGCCGCGCAATGTACAAACTTTGACCACTGTACACAGTACAGTGGCCGCCATCGGTTGGGGAGGCCACACCCCCATGGGATAGTGTGTCCCCCCATGTGGTGGGCACACTGCCCATGGAAGGTGCGTCCTTCCCTTGGGAGGTGTGGAAGGTGGGGTTATGGCCACCGTCCACTATGCAAATAAATTTCATTTTTATATTTATTATTTTTTTTTTAATTTATTTATTTATTTTAAAAAACACAGAAACCCAAAATAAATCAATATCTGCCATTAATACTAGTACGGATTTTGAGAATAATAGAATTTCGACAACAGAATTTTGACAGTATAAATGATTTAACATATGTGTATATATATTTTTATATGTTATATGTAAACACATATAATATATAATTATATATATATATATATATTTACCAGAATTTCATTAATTGGTAAAGTTGAGAAAAATATAAAAAAAACCAGTAATATCAAAATTAATTAAATTTTCCAGAATATCTTTCCAAAATTCAAAAGATGTAAATTTAATTTCCTTCAATCTATTCTTTCAGATTTATAAATAATTTAAATAAAAGAACCTTGACTAGATCTTAATTTTGTTTAATTTTCAATGAAGGTTTTCTACGAGGGTTTGAATTTGAAACACAGATCTGAATGATTTCAAAGGTAAAATTTCCATTTTAAATCTTAAATGTTTGAAGCACAACAAACATTGAATTTCAACAATGGATCTACGAATTTTGTTTACTGAATAATTTTCCTACAGTAAATTTAACAAATTTTCCCAAACCATTAAATTGAAAATTGAATTCAACAAACAAGTAAAAAATCTGGAATCTGAAGCTACAGAAGAAGATGAATTTCTTTGATACAAGCCTCCTCCAAAAATTTCCTCAAACGTGCAGCGAATCCAATCCCAAAATCCAAAACTGATTCAAACCCTTCTTGTGCAAATTTTCCAAAAATCTTCAATGCTCTAAAAGATGAATTCCTTCCAAAAATTCTCTCTTCAAAAATTGAAAACATGCATTCCACATAAATCCAAAAATATCTAATATAACCCTAATTCCCATTGCATGCAAAGTAGAGAATTAGATATTTATTTTCTTTTCTATTTTCAAAAACCCAAATTGAATTTAAAATACAATTTCAATTTCCTTTCAATTTCTAAATGATTTAATTTAATTTAATTTAATCCAATAAACTTAATTAATTAATTTTAATTATTTAATAACTAAATTCAACCCTTTTGAGATTAAAATTTAATTAATTAAATAAATTAAAATTTAACTAAATTAAATTTCATTATCAACTTAAAATATCATCAAAGCATAATTTTAATTTCATATAAAATAATCACTACTTTAACCCAATGCAATTATTCTAAACATTAATTTAATAAGCAAGCACCTTTCAAATCAAATAACATTAAAATAACGTACACCATGACTCAATAAACAAGACTAACAACACACTAAAGCTAGGACGTAGACGTGACACATGTTACCTAGCTACTATCTCCCTTTCAACTTAACCGTTGGATCGACACGCTCAAACCTGCGAGACTAGGTGGAGTTGATGTCATGTACCTACAACCTGAAACCAAGTAAACATAATACAGTATATCCAACATATAATACACACCGTGAAGAAGAAATCATGGATTCACAGGGCGCTCGCAAGCGAGTGATGCGAAACCGTCCTCTTCACCAATACACTTATCAAAGACTGACATTAACATCATAATCAATAATCTCATAATAACATCTCATGCTAAATCTACAACATCATTAATCCATAATGCATGTGAAACAATAATCAGATAACCTCATCACACAATAATAGTTGTCGCTCAATAGTAGCGATCAAAACATCATAACAAAATGTATCTAGTATCAAAGTAGCTGCAACCAAACATAGCATAAAACAAACTAAACAAAAAGCAAAATGGAGGGTTATTACAATTATCATTTTCTTCAGTTTTTTGTGTAACTTTTTGGTGCATTTAGTGTGTCTGGGTCAACAAGCTCCTAGTTTAAGTGGTCGAGCTTCTGGTAAATTCAATCTTTCTGCATTTTCATTTTCTCAAGTGCATTTTATGTGTCTTGGTTATCCACATAATTTTCTTCTGGTTTTGGTGGTCGTGCTTTTGGGTTCAGTGGTCGAGCTTCTGCAAAATTCAACCTTTTTGCATTTGCATATTCCCAGGTGCATTTTATGTGTCTTGGTTATCTGTTCTTGTTTCTTTTCCATTGATTTTTTGGTTCAATTAGGGTTAATTTTAGGTAATTCTTAGCTTTTTGATTACTTGGGAAAATTACATAATTTTTGGTGGTTTTTAAGGGAATCTACAGGAATACACAGAAAAAAAAATTCCAGGGTTCCTGTGCAAATTAAACCCAGTGAGCGGCCATTTTCTGGGATATTAGGGAATTTGAATTGTCCTATATTTTTAGAATTTCATGCCCTAGTATGGTTGACAGTGTAAGGATTGTGATAGGAGAGCATGTCTTAAGTCCGCTCCTCTAATGATTTTATTTCCATCCAAAATGTTGTTTATATTTTTGTCCAATGCTTTGGATCTTCTATAGTCTCTAGAGCTCCTAGAAATCATTGTCGAAGAATCAGTTCAACCAACTATTTTAGGAGAGGATGAACTACTACAATGTGTGTAGTCATACAACCTGGATAGAGGAAGAGGATTTGTTGGAGGTCTGTTCCCAAAGAAATTTCTCAAAACCAAGCAAT
>VCHN02001038.1:0-26115 GCA_007115665.2 Sequoiadendron giganteum | reverse complement strand
ATTAAATGTAACAGTGAATGCATCTGTATCTGTCCAAATTCACCAGACTGCTCCTATATAATTTCACTATTCGATGTGTAAGTTATCTCAGTGTTCTCTGCATGCATAGACAGTATAGTCCTTTGGCTTCTAGATCCTTGGTAAGCCCAAGCACCCACATTTTAGTAGATTGATGCTATAGAGCTCTCATTACACCATTACAATGGAAGCTTTTAGTTTAAGCAAATACAGTCTGAGAGCCAAGAAGTTGTCTCATACTCACCCAGCTCCATTGTAGTTGCTGATGAGTATGCTCATGGAGATGATGATGGCCCTTTCTTTGACATTGATTTTACAATGCCTATCTTATGTGCTGTCGATGACATTATTCTGCTATCTGAAGGTCATTTTTGCTATATAGAGATTATTCTATTGAGATGCTTTTTCAAGAGCTAATTAATGTCTGCTGTAAGATATTTAAAAATTTGGAAAAAATTGTATTGAGTTATCAAGATCTCTATCATAATATAGAAGATAAAATTCGTAATTATTCGTGTTTTTATTGAACTTTTAAATGTCCCAAAAATATTAGTTTACTTTGAACAAAAATAAAATTCGTATTTATGCTTCTAGATTTTCAAACAGGTAAAATGGAATCGAACCTGTGTCTTACAAGATTACAATGAAAAGATGAAAGGTCGGAAGGTTACCAAATAGTTAAGTCTTTCTTACTCACAATATATCTTTCGACGTTATTTATATAGATTTTATATAAAGCTAGATATACTAGTTATATATATAGAGAGAGAGTACTCCTGTTTAGCAAGAAACCTTCCTATTGCAATTGGTCTTTAGAGACTTCCCAATGTAGTTTTATCATTTTTTAGTGTTTATATTACACTGTTATGAAAGAAAAATTTAAACAATAGGCCTGATTATTTAATTCTGGAGAGCGCTATCTTAAAATATAATTTGTTGTTTGATTATTTTTATATCAACTGATTATATTTATCACGTAAAGTGTTATATAAATTTCTATTTTATTTCGATAATCGTATGTTTTCTTTAACCCATATCAAAGGACCCACTGTCCATTCCTTTAAAATGAAAGAGAACAAATGAGAAGTGATGTGATATAACTTGGAAAATACTTAGTCTAAACATAGTCAACTAAACATTTTCTAGCGTGTTGAAGATGAACTATAAGACGTTAAGCCCACTGAAGCGTTACTTCCTACACCTTTATTTGATAATTTCCCACTATTTTCCCCTTACTCTAAAGTCTACACATCAAACAAGCATTCTTCTATTTCATATTTGTTTAGCATTTTGCTTTTAGAAAATTAGGATGTTTTTCCATATAAAAAATGACATTGTGACATAAACTTTATCATCATTCTTCTTAAGTGGCAATTTTTCGAAAAAAACAGAATATGGCAGGAACGTTGAATGGCTAAATGCTGCCCAAATTTTTACTTTTTTTAATGATCAACCATTCCTTCATTAAAATAATTGATAAGGTGTTAGAAATAATTCCAACTCTTGACGACTCCTAAAGCTATAACTTAGCTGCTGACGACTTCTGAAGCTGCCTCCTGACGGCTCCTCACGAAGTCCTCTTCTTTATGATGCTTTTCTTATCCTTTATTTTGTGTGATGTGTTAGAATCATGTCTAATCTCAACTAATTTATTATGCCAGATATCCTCCAACTCACCTCCACTATTTCAACATTAATGACAATTTTTAAGGGAAACTTTCGAAGAAGATTATGGGATATATTTTTATTTGATTTGCATTAACTGTCCATTTATTTTTGTACACTTGGTGGGTATTAAAAATAGTAATTTTTTATTACTTCTTGGTTGTCCTTTGTTGCTTTAGTTTTAATTGCTATTTTGTGGTTATTTTTGTATGAGGCAAGAAGAAAGAAGAGAGCAATGCAACTCTGCAATTTGTAGAAGAAAGAAACTTTGAGCATCAAAGCTCTATTGAATTGTTCCAGTTTCAATATAAATATATAAATATGATTTTATCTATTTTCTGGTGTCTATTTTATGTGTTTTCTGAGCAGCTCTTAATTCCAGCTATTTTTTTTTTTTTGTTACTGTTGTATGTAATCTCTATTTGTTGCTCTATTTTTTTATTGTCGCTCCTCTTCCCCTTTACCCACATCTCGTATCAGAGTCATTGTTTCAAATTTCTAGTTTCTTTTCTGATTTTTCTGATTTTCTATTTGATAGCCATCAATGGCTTCCACAACCTCAATGTCTGGTGCTTCCTTGTCTAGCCTACAAACCCCTCTTTTCACAGGCAAAAATTATGAATATTGCTCATTGACCATGGAAGCCATGTTTAGGTCTCAAGATGTTTGAGAAATTTTTGAGAATGGCTATGCAGAGCCAGAAGACCAAGCTTCTTACAATGCACTCACCCAGGCAGAGAAAGATCTTTTGAAAGAGCAGAGAAGAAAGGATGGAAAAACCTTGTTCTACATTCATCAAGCAATGCATGAAAGCATACTACCAAGAGTTGCAACAACAACACAAGCTAAGGAGGCATGGGACACATTGCTAACAACTTATCAAGGTAAGGATAAAGTTAAATCTACAAAACATCAAATTTTTAGAAGAGAATTTGAGAATATATGTATGAAAGATTCAGAGTCCGTGGAGTTATTTTTTACTCGTGTTGTTGGGCTCGTAAATCAGATAAAATCTCATGGGGAAACATTAGAAGATACCAAAATAGTTGAGAAAATGTTAAGGTTTTTGCCTACTAAGTTTGATCCTTTAGTTGTTGCCATATAAGAAACTAAGGATTTAACCTAGCTGACAATGGATGAATTGCATGCATCCTTGATAAATCATGAGTATAGGCTGAATATATCACACACCTGGGTATGTGCAAGATCATGATGGGCCAAAAAGTGGCGATATCTAAGTGATATGATGGTCCATGTGGCTGATATTTTTTTTTACCCAAAATTGATGAAATGAAAAGGGTTTTTAAAAGAGATTCTCAACTTTCCACCAATATAAATTATGCTTTACTTTGAATTTAATAAATTATTATTATTCATTTTCTATTTGAATTATGACTAAATTCCTGATTAATAGGTTGATTGAAAAAAAATCTATAAGTTTCAAACGGTATCACATTTTTTGAATCCGAAACATGCGTCACATTTTGTGCTCTGCATACTATAGGACTAAAAAAATAAAAATTTAATTTCATGAAGTTTTGACCAAGTTAAGGTGGTTAGGCATACAAGTTTTTATATTTTCTAAAAGTTGTAATAAAAAAATCATAATTAATTATTTACTTGGAAAAAAATATAAAAAAAATATGCATCACATTGGGACATGAGTCCCCTACTTATATCTAAAATATTATAAAAAATATTATCATTTTATTGTGGTTAGGGTGGTCAAACAGACACCTACTACTTCTTTTTTTCTTGAAATTTAAGTACTACTACATTGAAATTTCAAATTTTCACCAAATACATTTTGTTTTTTTTAAAATAAACCTAGTAGTTTATAAACTACATTCAATTTTCTAGAAATTCTATTCTTACATATTTTTAATATAATATATATAACTTATTCAAATTTTTACGTCAATTTGCCTAATTCTGATTTTTTGAATTTTATTGTGACTTAAGGGCCTATTTTTTCCATGATGATACTACACATACCCACCTCCATTGAGAATGATTTCTTATCTCAAGCTTCAATAAGCCATGTAAGAGGTATAGGTAGATTCACTCCTAGGGGTAGAGGAAGAAACACAATTAGAGGATGTAGCAACAGTCCTACAAACCAAGGTGGAAGAGGACATAACAATGAACCCTCTCATAATCATTCAGCTGGTCAAAAACAAGACAAGACAAATGTTCAATGTCATTGCTGCAATAAATATGGTCATTATTCTTCTGAGTGTAGGAAGAAACAACATGATCAAGGAAGACAAAATCAAAACCCCCCAGAAAATTACACAAAAAATTCTATGTTTATTGCATGTGCAAAGATTGCCAAAGCAATTTCTATAAAATCATCAGTTGAATGCAATATGGTTCAAGAGAGTTAAATGATATTTTGGTATTTAGATTCTGGTTGTAGCAATCACATGTCTAGAAATCTAGAGTTATTTTCTAGCTTGGACAAATCAGCCACTTTCAATTTCACTCTTAGGAACAATAATCAAGTGAATGTTATGGGAAAAGGCATCATTGACATTTTAACCAAAAAGGGGGAGCAAAAATTCATTCATGATATTTTCTATGTTGGTGGTTTGAAACATAATCTGATGAGTATTGGTCAATTGGTGCAAAAAAGATACAAAGTTTATATGAAAATAAATGCATGTGTTATTCTTGATAACTATCCTAGTACTCAGCTGATTTTAGAGGTACAAATGACAAAAAATATAATGTTCTCATTGAGGTTGAAACTTGACATCAAAATAAATGCAATTGTAGCAGCATTTAAGACTAAATTTTTTCAAGACGCCTCTCAATTTGCTCTAGAAGTTTGCTCCAGAGAAGAGAAAATTTGCAAAGTTTCTTCAGAAGGTTGCTACGAAAAAGAACAAGGGTTCTCCAGAATAGAACAAGGTAGCTCCAGAAAGGCAAAACTAAAACTAAACAAGAAAAAAATGGTAATGTAATTGTTCAAACAACTTTTCACTCAGTTGTGACGAATAAATCTTGGTTATGGCATTTGAGATTTGGCTATTTAAACTTTGTAGGTCTTAATTTGTTGCATAGAGAGAATATGGTTAAGAGGCTACCATTGATTAAGAAACCGGAAACAGTATGTGAAGCATGCATATTGGGTAAACAACATAGAGAGACCTTTCCAATTGGGAAATTAGAAAGAGCATGTAAACCACTCGAGATTGTTCACTCTGATATATGTGGACCGATGCAAACTCCTTCCATTGGAGGATGCACATATTTTCTAACTTTTATTGATGATTATACAAGGAAGACATGGGTCTACTTCTTGAGGCATAAATCTGATGCATTTGGAGTCTTTCAATAGTTCAAGGTTCTTGTACAGAAGAAAAGTGGTCACTACATCAAGATATTAAGAACTGATAGAAGCAGTGAATATAGTTCTAATGATTTTATGAATTATTGCAAACAACATGGTATTCGCAAACAATTTATAGCTCATCACACACCTCAACAAAATGGTGTGGCTAAAAGAAGAAATCGAACCATGATGGATATGGCAAGGAGTATGCCGAATCAAAGAATTTACCAAATGAATAATGGGCTGAAGTAGTAGCAACTTTTGTTTATATTTTGAATCGATGTCTAACTACAAGTGTAAGGAATGTTATTCCTCAAGAGGCTTGGAGTGGTAGAAAACACAATGTTGCTCACTTCAAAGTCTTTGGACATGTTACATATGCTCATGTGCCTGAAGATCTAAGAAGAAAATTGGATAATAGAGGTGAGAAATGTATTTTTGTTGGGTATTCAAAAGATACAAAAGCTTACAAGTTGTTTAATCCAATTACAAGAAAAGTTATAATCAACAGAGATGTACAATTTGTGGAAAACGAAGCATGGGATGGAAGTGTACATAAAAAATAATAAGTTTAGCAGTGGCTGATCCACATGATGAAATGACTGATGAAGTGATAGAAAAACAAGGCATTCCTCAAGAAATACCTCCTTACACTCCCGAACAAGCAACACAAGTTGTAGCAAAAGCTACACCTCATTCTACAACAAGACTTTCAAGAAATCAAAATTTTTCTTCCACACAGCAAACTCCACAAAGAACACCAGCTACAACATTATCAGAAAGTCCATCAAACTTAGCTGATAGAAGCAACTCATTAAATCCTACATTGGCAAGTTTATTGCAGCGAAAAACAAAGAGTTTAAGAGATATATATGAAGCTGATTTTAGTGTTGAAACATCAAATTCATTTTCTATTTTTGCTCTATTTTCAGAGGTTGATGATCCAATGTTTCTTGATGAAGCAATTAAGGATGAAGCATGGGCTAAAACTATGGATGAAGACATTGAAGCTATTGAAAAAAAAACACTTGGGAGTTGGTGGATCGCCCTCAAGAAAAGGATGTTATAAGTGTAAAATGGATTTACAAAAAAAAGTATGGCATGGATGGAAATGTGCTGAAGCACAAGGAAAGGTTGGTTGCTAGAGGTTTCACTCAGTAGCTTGGCATTGACTAAAATGAAACTATGGTTGCTTAAATTCTACAAATGTTAGTAAAATACTAAAACCAACATGATAGAAACAAAAAACCCTTATGAAATATTGCATCAAGTTAAATATGCTATATGAGACATTTAACCAACAAGACCAAATGAAGCATATAAAACATGAATCTAAACCCATCCCATATTGGATTGGTGCAACCTTGAGCATGTGAAAGATCCCTTTCCCAATCCTTGATAAACTTAGTGATGATGATAGACAAAATTAGTTCTCAAATGAAGAGAATAACTTTGCATGAGAGTGTGTTGTGTGTTTGAAGGAGAGAAGCCTTGAACTTATAGTTGAATTTGAAGAGAGGAGAGGCCAAATTGATGAATGTGGGACTAATCCCCAATAAATAGGAGAGAGCCACTTGTCACAATGTGATTGGCTCATGATTGTGCAAGTTTTGGTCAATGTGCCCATTTCAAATTTGAAAATGCTAATAAATGCATGTAGTTGAAGGATTTGGGGGGAAATGTGTTTGGCCAAAAAAGTCAAATAGGGGAGTTAATGAGGGCATATTCCTTGGGAATATGCCTTGTGAGGAAAATAGGGGTTCTAATAAATCAAATTAAATGATTTATTGTTCAAGTGGATGGGACATGCGTTAGTCTTAGAATTAATTATGAATTTGACTAATTAAGCTAGTGATTAGGTGGTGTGACATTTGATTTGCATTTTTGGGTTTATTTTAAATCAAATGAGAGGAAAATGAATATTGACTATTTAATTAAATAAATGTGATTTAACTAAATGAAGAGACTTTAGGAGATTGATAAATTAATTGAGAAGAAAATGATCAACTATGATGTTTAATCAATAATGTTGATTTTGCATGTCTAGATTATTCCCCTCTTTGAAGTAATGTACTCTTTGCATTGGTTCAAAGAATGATGCCGTTGACATCGAAATTAAAAAAAAAATATGATTTTTTTGAATGCCCCAATGGAAATAAGTACGTTAGTACATTTCCCCCTCGAGAGATCGAGTGAAAAGATTGAGATCGATCTCGCGACAAAGAGGGTACATAGGATGGTGAAATCTTATACATGAATTGTATAAATTCAACCATCCTCATAGAATAAAATACATCATTGACTCTAAATAATAATGATAACTAAGATAAAACATGCAATATAGAGCAAATGAAATACAACCTATTCTATGTTGGATTGGTGCCCTCCATGAAAATGTGAGAGAGCCCTTTCCCAATCCCTTTCCAATCCAATAGACAATGAGTTGCTATGAGCTCAAGTTGCCTATAGTGTAGATGCATTCAAAATGTGTTGTTGAAATGAGAGAAGATGGCTTGCATTTATAGGAAAAGTTGATAGAAGAGAGGCCAAAATTAGGCAATGTGGGACTAAATCCCATCCAATAGGATAGAGACACTTGTCATAATGGGATTGGTCAAAGCTTGTGCAAGTTTTGGCCAATGTGCCCATTCAAATTTGAAAAATGTCAATAAATGCATGTTGTTGAGGGTTTTGGGGGGAATAATCTTTGTCCAAAAAAGTCAAAGATGAGAGTTATTGAGGGAAAATAACTCTTTTTAATAAATCAATAAATTGATTTATTGATGCAAGTGGGTGGGTTAGTTAGGAGTTTAGATTTGACTCTAGTTGAGTCAAAAGCTAGAGAATGCTAATCATGATTAGAAGTTAATTAATTTAGATTAATTAACTTAGGGGATTTTAGGGATTTGATATTTGATTTTAAATTAGTTTGATTTATTAAATCAAATAAGAAGAACCTTAGGAGACTTAATTAAATAATTTGATTTATTTAATTAAGCTTGATGAACCTTAGGATTAAATCAATAAATTGCTTTAATTGATTAGTAGAAGAAACGAATGCATGATGTTAGTTACAGTGGAATGCATAATGTTATTTTTGGATGTCTACATTTTGCCCCTCTTTGAAGCAATGTACTCGTTGCATTGGTTCAAAGAATGATGTTGCCGACATCGAAATTAAAAAATTCTTTGGTTTTTTCAGATGCCCCAGTGGAAAATAAGTACGTTAGTACATTGCCCCCTCGAGAGATCGAGCGAAAAGATACAATTTGAGGTGGATCTCGCGACAAAGAGGTTCAAAATGGATGTATGGATGGTAATGATGATGTAAATGAGATGTTCGGAAGATGCTTAGAATAACAAATATATATTATTTTAAGCATGTTAAATGATTATGCAATGCATGTGAGATGGATGAGATGGATGATGTTGTCCTGATATGATGGTATGACATGATTATGTAGAATGAGAATACGGATGCAAGATGGATGCATTGTTAGCGTGAAAGAAGATAGAAGAATGAGAGGGATGAACCCTTAAATTCAAGAAGATGAAGAAGTCCAACAAGTCTCCTAGTCATCGAGACTTTATTGGATATGACGATGAATGATGATGATGTGTTGCTTATCTAGGGATGGGAAAAGAGCATACCTTTCTTTATGTTTGATAACACACGTAGGTGCGATGCATCAAGGTATTAAGAACCAGGATGGCGTTGCGCCTAGTGTGATGGACTTTGACTCGACAATCGGATAGCAGTACTCTTGTTCACACTTGACAAACATAACCTTATTCAGAATGCAGTTCAGATATTCTAGACATCTCGGGCCAAAACATAAAAAGGAAAGCCTTCTTATGTGGTCAACAAGATACCTAAAACATCCTTCCTACAAACAAAACAAAGTATGCGTGACGAAGTTATTTTACAAGAATATCCAACAAGCACAGCAGATAAAAAGATAATGATCGTTGCCCCATTCCTTTCTCTCTAAACCTGTTTTGTTTAGGCATCATCGAGAGGTCCTTGGAATGAGCGGAAAATAAGATAAGTCTAAAAGACTAAAATAAAGTAAACAAACAAGCTGATGTTCTTCATATCACAAGCCAAGACTAAACTACTGTGGGGTACCTGATGCTTATGTCCATCGCAGGAAAGCTTCATCCTAGGACATGTAGTGATCAGGGTTTTGGTGAGACTGATTGCGTGATAAGCTATTGATACTCCGAGTTGACCAACTTGCTAACTTACTGACTTAGACCTTCGAGACTTTGACGATTAGGCATTCACTTTAGAACCTACTAAACTTGCTTCTGACTAACTCACCAAAGGGTGAAAGCGACGATGATTTATTATGAGTGATGACAATCACGAGTGAAAGCAAGATGAAATGGATGCACCATTTTGGTTTTTTTCAAATGTTTTGAGGCTGTTTTTGGTATTTTTGGAATTTTACAAATGTTTTTGGTATTTTCAAGATTTTCCAATGTTTTTGGTATTTTCAAGATTTTACAACGAACAGAATAACTTAAAGACCTATCCTAGGGGTCTCGGGAGTTGATCCATAGATTAGCCTTGCCTACGTTATATACGCAGAGACCACGTAGTTCGACTGGTGGTGGACTGACTTGATGATAATGTGGACAAATGGATTGCCATTTTATTGCCTAAAGGACTGACTTAAGATGTAGACTAGATGGGCAAACGGATTGCCAATGCGACGGACGCCTAAAGGACTGACGACGTAGTTCGACAAGGTAGAAAAAATTGACAAGACTTAATGATGAAATTTTTGAAGATTTTCTGATATTTCGACATGTTTTTGGATTTTTGATGAATTTTCTGAATGTTTTTGGAATTTTGAATGAGTTTTCTGAATGTTTTTGGAATTTTTGATGAATTTTGCTAGATGTTTTTGAAATATTTGATGGATTTTTTGAATGTTTTTGGTTTTTTGAATGAGTTTTCTGAATGTTTTTGGAATTTTTGATGAATTCTGAAAAAGATCACGAGAATATACACGAATCCGATCTGATGTTGCAAGAATGTACCCCCAGTGTGGTGTGATAGACTACTTCGATAAAGGCGGGACAGACTGACCTTTGAAATGCCAAGTAGTTCCAATGGTGGAATATAGTACAGATACCAACGTAGGCTATGGTATGGATGCGAGCGGATAAGTGGAATGTGATGGAGTGGATGAGTTGTGCAGATCCTAATAGATGGGGAAGGTACTTTATTTACACTTGACACTTGTTTGCCAGGTTTTCACCAAGGTATTTGCCCAAAGCGCCACCGAAGTGGTTTTCACTAGAGGACGATTTTTTCTCTTTACTATTTTTCAATCCTTTTTTGATTTTTTTGGATTTTTTGATCTTTTGATTTTTTTGTTGTCACCAAGATGCCTGTTTTCCAGGTTTTCATCGAGGTAACCATTTTTCCAGGACTTTTTCTGATTGTTTTTGTATTTTCTGGTTCTATACCTTGCAATGTTTAGGCATAAAACTTTTTGAGATGAGAGCTATTCAGAGGCTCCTGCAGAGGCTCGCCTTCTGGTGTTGCTAGTTGATATGCCCCTGATGTGTAACTTGCAGTGATGACGAAAGGTCCCAGCCAGTTGGGCTCAAATTTTCCCTTTGTATCTGGATTTAGCACGTTCTTTTGGTTTACTTTCAGCACGAGGTCACCAACTTGGAAAGTGCGTTGTCTGATCTTCTTGTTGTAGCTCCTTTTTAGGCAATTTTGGTACACTTGTAGATGATTAAGGGCATCTATGCACCTTTCATCTAGTAATTCCAGCTCATTGAGTCTTGTGACCCTATATTCCTCATCTGTGATAAGGTTTTGCAGTGATATCCTTAGTGATGGGAGCTTGATCTCAATGGGGAGTATGGCCTCTGATCCGTAGACCAGAGAGAATGGGGTGGTGCCTGTTGGTGTACGGATGCTGGTGCGGTAGGCCCATAAGGTGGGATTTAACTGCAGATGCCAGTCATGACCAGAGTCATTGACTATTTTCTTGAGGATTTTCAAAATGGTTTTATTTGTAGCTTCTGCTTGGCCATTGCCTTGTGGATAATATGGAGTGGAAAAGCGATGCTTGATTTTGAATTTTTCACACAAGTCACGGACATCTTGATTCTTGAAGGGCATCCCATTATTAGAGATAATGGATTGGGGGACACCGTACCGACAAATGAGGTAATTCAGGATAAACTTGGATATCTGCTTTCCGGTGATGTAGGTCATGGGAACTGCTTCGACCCACTTAGTGAAGTATTCGGTGGTAGTGATAATGAATTTATGGCCATTGGATGAGGTGGGTGATATTTTACCAATGAGACCAAGCCCCCATTGTGAAAAGGGCCAAGGTGTAACAATAGGATACAGTTCTTGAGCTGGTTCATGAATAAGATCTCCATGCTGTTGGCATTGCAAGCATTTTCTGACAAAATTGTGTGCCTCTTTTTCCATCATCGGCCAGTAGTACCCTGTTCTTAGCAACTTTTTAGCCAAGGTCATACCACTTGAGTGTGACCCACACGTGCCATTGTGTACCTCAGTTAGAGCAGTCAGGGCTTCCTCGGGTTTTAAACAACGTAACAGGGTTCCATCGGTACTCCTACGGAAGAGGGTCTCTCCTAGGATGACGAATCGTGAAGTTCTTTTGATGAAAGTGCGTTTTAGGTTGGGGTGATGTCAGTGGGGAGGATTCCTAACTTTAGGTAGGTGTATATATCATGATACCAAAGATCACCAGGACCAACGAGTTCACATGCGTATTTTGACTCTGGTACCTCGAATGTGGGTACGAGAAGCTGCTCTACGAGGAATTCATGTTTCGAGACGTTACGAGGGATGTCGAGTAAGGATCCAATTGTCGCCATTGCATCAACCGCTCTGTTGTTTGTCCTTGGTATCTGCTCAAAGGTAATATCGATGAAAGATTCCTTGAGGCTTTCTACCACCTTCTTGTATGGTGTGAGCTTATCATCCTTGGTTTGGTATTCGCCGTTGACTTGGTTGATGATAAGTTGCGAGTCGCCATAGACTTTTAGTCCCATGATTCGCCATTGTGCTGCAATCTTGAGTCCTATGGTCAAAGCCTCATATTCTGCTATATTGTTCGTACAAGGGAATGCCAGCTTGTATGATCTAGGTATGCAGTCTCCTTGCGGCGTGATGAAAAACACACCAGCTCCTGACCCATGTTGTGTGTGAGAGCCATCAAAGTATAACTTCCAGTGGTCTGTTGCATCAAGGTTAAAAAGGGACTCATCTGGGAATTCTGATATGAGTGGATTATCTGTGTAGAGGGGAGCTTCTGCCAGCTGATCCGCAATGACTTGTCCTTTTATGGCTTTTCATTCTACATACTCGATATCATGTTCAGATAATATCATTACCCACTTAGCCATTCTACCTGTAAGTGCTGCTTTTGTCAATAGGTACTTTAGAGGGTCTATTTTGGCAATCAACTTGATTTGGTGTGCTAGCATGTAGTGCCTGAATTTCTGAGCCGCAAATACCAATGCTAGGCAAGCTTTCTCTATTGACGTATAATTGAGCTCATGTCCCACCATTGTTCTGCTGATGTAGTAGATAGCCCGCTCGGTTCCCTTTTCATCATGTTGGGCTAAAAGGGCCCCCAGGGCGGCTGTTGTTGTGGAGATATATAGGATTAATGATTTCCCCACAATTGGTGGCATCAATACAGGTGGTGTAAGTAGATATTCTTTTATTTTGTTGAATGCTTGCTCGCATTTGTCATCCCATCTGAAAGCTACTACCTTGTGAAGTAGGTGTGAATATGGAATCTGTTTATCTGCCAATTGTGCTATGAATCTTCGGATGGACTAGAGTCTTCCTTGCAATCCTATTAGTTCTTTCAACGTTCTTGGTGGTTTCATTTCGAGGATTGCTTTTACCTTTGCAGGGTCTACCTCTATCCCTCTCATTGAAACTATGTATCCTAGCAGCTTCCCTGATTGTACCCCAAAGACACACTTCTTTGGGTTGAGTCTAACCTTATATTGTTCGAGCCTATCAAAGATAGCACTTAGAGTTGCTATATGGTCTTGTCTCTTCTTTGATTTAGCAAGTATTTCATCTACATAATCTTTGACTGTTTTGTGGATCATGTCGTGGAAGATTAATGTCATGGCTCTTTGGTAGGTAGCTCCTCCATTCTTCAACCCAAATGGCATTACATTCCAGCAGTAGGTGCCCCAAGGACATGTGAATGTTGTCTTGTGTTGGTCTTCTTTTGCGATCAATATCTAGTTGTACCCCAAGAAACCATCCATTAGGGACAACATCTCATGTCCGGCCGTCATATCCACTATCATGTCAATGTTGGGTAGTGGAAAGTCATCCTTGGGACATGCTTTGTTTAGGTCTCTGAAATCAGTGCAGATGCGGATGCCCCCTTTCGGTTTTGAGATTGGTACAAGGTTAGATACCCATTCTGGATAGTCAATCGGGCATATGAAGCCAACATCCAGAAGTTTCTGTAGCTCAATCTTTACAAGCAAGGCTATTTGTGGGTGCATCTTCCTTAGCTTCTGTCTGACAGGTTTTGCTCCAGGGTGAACGGCCAAATGATGCACTACTACTTCAGGATCCAGGCCTGGCATGTCTGCATAGGTCCACGCAAAATTTACCTTTCTCTCCTTTAGGAAAGCTGCCAGTAGTTTTTGTTCTTCTTCTAGGAGGGATTCTGCATAGAAGGTAATTTGTGGTTCTGATTTTGTTCCTAAGTTGACCGGGTTACACTGTTCTGCCAATACTGTTGACTTCTCCTGGTGTAGAGCAGTAGGGGGAAGATTGAATCCTTCATCCTCTGGCGCCTCAGAGAGGTTTTCGCCATTGGATGCATCCTTTATTTTTACTATTTTATGGTTAGAGAGTGCCACAGTGTGGTTTTCACTCAATAACTCTGAGCTTATTCTTTTTCTTTTGCGACTAAAAGACTCAATCGTCTCCCCATAGTATGCTTGTGTGTCTAGAGTGATATCAAATCCTGCCTTGTGATCTCCACATGGAACAGTATCCCTTAGTCCCATGAATTTAGAGAGAGCCTCATCGTTTTTGAATGAGTCTAGAATCGGCGGTCCCCATTGGTCGTGATCGATGAGTTGGGGGTACACCAAGTGGATTTGGTGGGTTTGTTGGATTGGCTCAGCGGGTGAGACACTAATCATCAGTAAGGTGGAATCTTCAAAGAGCCTAGGTAGGTCACCTATGGTGTCATCGTCGTCACTGCTACTACAAACGTCAGTTATGTCAAATGTGAAGTTATCGAGAGGTAGGCTTGTGGACACGGGTAATCTAAGAATAGTTGTCAAGACCCAAGGAGAGGACCTGACTGCCCTATTAGGAACACTTCTGCCACGCACAGTTATACTCGGAGAGGTACAGCTGAGGCCAAGGTTCTGCGTTCTTCTTTCTACAATGATGGGCTCCAACCGTCCATCACTATTTCTTCCTAGGCTTTCATTCCTGTTATAGCCCATGCTGAACATCATTTGTAACCCTCTGTTTGTTTCCTCCATGGGTAGGGTGGGAGTGGGTCTTTCATCTTGGTACAGAGTGTTTGTGATGTCCTCCTCGTCCACGTTTTCCTGATTGAAATCCCCCCAACTATGGAATCCAGAGGGTTCTGTTCTAGTGCGGACAGGTGTTTGAGTCAATTGTGGTTGCCCATGTGATCTAGGAGATTGTGGTAACTCTCCTACAACAAAAGCATTTCTCTTCATTCTATAATCACTGCATCCATTGTCCTGTATCATGTTCTTGATCTCAGATATGTCGGGGATGGTGGGTGTCTCTGTCGCAGAAGTGGAGGCGAGATTAGTTGGGTCTATGTATGAAGTGGATGGGCCTTCATCGTTTTTAGGTACTTGAGGGATTTTGTAAAACTTGGCTTCCAAGTTTTTGCAATAGGCGAAGGGTTCAGGATCCCCATATATGGTAACCTCCTCATTTTGATATGAGAACTTAATGCACTGATGATAGGTTGAGGCCACTGCCTTCATTTCATGTATCCATGGGCGTCCCAGGAGGATGTTGTATGGCAAATCAAGGTCAAGAACTTGACAAGTTGTTTCCATGGTTGCTAGCCCCACTTGGATGGGGATCTTGATAGTGCCCTGAGACACTCTTTCTTGGTCATCATATGCTCTTATGGTGATACTTTTGTTTTTATTGATGGAATCCTCGGCGAATCCCAATTTCTTTATAAGTTTCAGAGAACAAATATTAAGACCTGCACCACCATCTACTAGGACTCGCTTGACTTTCTTTTTATGAACTAGGATTTGGAGGTGAAGTGCCCGGTTATGAGATGGCTGCGGGGGGAAATCTTGATCCAAAAATGTGATGAGATTCGGGGTAACGATGTTACCTACCATAGCCTAAAATTGCTCTATGTCAAGGGTAGCAGCGACGGTAGAGGCAGCTAGTGCTTCATCCAGGATCTGTCGATGAGCGGTGGAGATTTTTAGTAATTCCATGATGGATATTTGTGCGGGTGTTCTCTTCAGTTGGTCAATTACATTGTAATCATAGGGGACGGCCTTTGTGTTGGTAATGGGGGTCTTAGTAGGTGCCCCGGCAATGGTAACTTTTCCGCCTCATGTGGTGACTCCACAATCATTGTTGGTTCCCTTGATATTAATGACAATGACCAACTCGTCGACACATCCGACTATCTCCTCGTATACTATATTGGCACTAGCATACTTTTGTTTACCCTTATTATTCCCTTGGTTATTTCCCTAATTATGATTCGGCATCGGATTCGTAGATTTTTAGGTCTTGGTTTCTGGCCGGCTGCTCGATGTTGATGACCTTATCCTCGATGAGGTCTTGGATGATATTCTTGAGTCTCATGTAGTTGGTGGTGGTGTGTCCTTTAACTTTGTGGAAGTCACACAGGAGATTCTCGTTGTACCACGGCGGTTTGGTCATGGGCTCTGTGTATTGTTCGGAGTTAGAAATTTTGATTAGGTTTTCTTTGACCAATTTCTTCATGACAGACTCAATCGATTCACCAAGGGCTGTGAACTTCCTCTTGGGGGGAAACTTGTTGCGGGGAGGTGGTCCTCCTTGATTACCCACATTGTTGACTTGGCTGGTGGAAGGTGGTTGTGACTGTGCTACTACCGCATTAGCCTGCACATTGTTGTGGTTATGAGTTTGCGGATGATGATGATTTTGGGTATTTTGCTTAGGAGCACTGATGACTACCTTAGCATCAACCACGCCGTCGTTCATGATATTTTTGTTCCTTGACCATGTTCGAGGTTTATCATTGTAGTTGTTGGATGGGTGATTATCCTGCGGTGGAGTGAATGTAGGTGCGCCTCCTCGTGCAGTAAGGGCTCTTTCGATGTTGAGCACCTTTGGAATTAGTTGATCGTAAGATGTGATGCACTGCATTTTTAGGTAGAATGCCAGGTTTTCATCTAAGTTGGCTATGATGGTGCAAACTTGTTGTTCCTATGGCATGGCCCACTTGCTCTGATTGGCCTTGGATCGCCATCTTTGCAAGAAGGATGCAAATAACTCTCCTCTTCTTTGTTTGAGTGCAGATAGTTCTTCTAAACTGACATCCACACCCATATTAAAAGCATAATTTTTAAGGAAAGCCTCCATAATTTCCTCGAATGTTTTAATGCCCGTGGGTAGGCGAGAAAACCATTCCATAGCTAGACCAGTCAGGCTTCGAGGGAAGAGCCGCATTAGATATGTGTCATCATATGCGACTTCCATGCAGTGCATCTGAAATTCCCTGACGTGGTTTTCAGGGTTGCCCGTTCCATTGTACTTATTAAATTTGGGGATCTCGAATCCCTTTGGAAACGGTACCATGGTGAGACTTCTATCGAATGCATAAGGGCACAAGTTGCCTGGTGTCCTTGTGGTTTTTCCTACTTGCAAGTCGAACACCTGCTGCAAAAGTAATTTGATCTATGTTGCGACATCCTTGCTTGGGTCGGGGGGTGGGATGAATGAGTGGTGAGGTGTTGGAGGTGTTTGATGGGTGGGGAGCGTACTGGTCGACGTTTACTGCGAGCTTGGTTGTGCGTTTAGGGCTTGTTGGTAAGCTTGCATTTGTGCCAACAACGCTTGTTGTTGATCTTGCTGTTGCTGTTCCAATAGCGCTTGTTGTCGGTCTATCTGCTGTTGTTCCCATGAAGCCTGCTGTTGGTCAAGTTGTTGTTGAGCTAGTAACGCTTGTTGTTGGTCTAGTTGCTATTTTTCCAACAATGCTTGTTGTTGGTCGAGCTGCTGTTGTGCCAATAAAGCTTGTTGTTTAGCTTGGTGTTGTGCCTGAAAGTCTTGCAGGGCTTGGTGGTAGGCTTGCAGGTGGATTGCTTGCAATTGTGCTTGGTATTGAGCTTGTGTCTTTTGTTGGGCTTGAGCTTGAGCTTGGGCTTGAGCTTGTGCTTGTGCTCGCGCTTGTGCGGCTTGTGCTTGAGCTTGAGCTTGTGCTTGTGCTTGTGCTTGTGCTGCTTGTGCTTGAGCTTGAGCTTGTGCTTGCGCTTGTGCGGCTTGTTGTTTTTGGAGTGCCTTTTGGTGGGTAGCTTGTTGTGCGTTTTGCAACATGATGGAGAATGAATTGGTCGTGTTGTGCTTTGGCGGTGGGATTGGTGGTGGAGCAGGAATCATGCCAACTGTCGTGGTGAGTGGAGGGATTGTGGTTGTGACTGTGATTTGGGTTGTGGGCGGGGTGGTTGAGATAATTGGTCCTTGATGAGGCATGCTTTGGGAGACTTGAGGACCAATAGATGCATTAACTGTGGTGACAGGAATGGTTGCGATTTGTTGTGAGGATATGGGCAAAAGAAGTGGGTTCAAAGTGGTGGGTGGATTGCTTGGATTAGCAAAATTTTCGATGGTTAAAGGTGGAAGACCTATTCCAGGAGGTGATGCAGATGTGAAAGGAAGTAGGGGAAGGGATGATGCACCACTTTGGAAAGAGAAAGGATTGATAGCTTCTGTCGTTCTAAGCAAACCAACTTCCTCATGCGGTGGGGGAGTTGGTATGTTCAATTGATAAGCTGGTGTGGCGTGAAATGAGGATGAACCAGCGGGATTATGAAATGTGAGTGGGATGTAAGGGTGAAATGAGTTTTCGGAATAAATGTAGGGGTGATGATTGCTTCTTCATTAGCCACAAGGCGGTGTTCTTGCAATTCTTGGAACATGGCACTCCCCTTGTTCACAATCGGGGAGGTTGGTGTGATGATTGAGGTGATGCAAGGTACTTCTTGATTGATGTTTGACAACGGGGATGCAACTGCACTAGTGCTTGTGTTAAGGTTGGGAGGGGGCATGTCCCCTCCTCTTTCTATTGAATTTATGCATTTGAACATAGCACTAACAATTTTATGGTTCTTAGGATTTTGAATCATTTTCATGATTTCCTCCGGTGTCATCCCTATGTCTTCATTTATGTCATCCTCTTGATGACTCTCCTCTTGAAGATTTTGTGATGATAAGGGAGAGTTGCTTGGGGGATTGCTTGATCCTACTAGGTTCACTTCGATATTTAGATGACTCATGTCCATAGAAGCTGATATGTCTCTAATATTCTCCATGTCCTTCTTGTGTTGAGATCTTGTTTGGACCATAAAAATAGGGATTTGTTCGATCCTAATCCTTTAAGTCCAAAAAGAGAAGAACTAGGGTAGCTAAAAGATCAAAGATGGTGATGATGATGATGGGTTAAAACGGATGAGATGAGTGAATGAAACCTTTGGAAATTTTTTTGAATGTATGTGCTAAACTTTGAAAGGGCTTTTGATTTGATTTGAATGTGATAATTTGACTAGATGCATTAAGTCAAACAAGATTGGTTGTGAAGTTGTTTTCCCTAGGAAGTTGTGTTATCCTAAGGGAACTTGCACAAAAATGGATGAATTGACAAAGTGTGTTATGCCAATGTTTTGGAGAACTAATAGACTTTAAGAAGTTGTGTTATCTCAAAGAAAATTTGTTCAATGATTTGAGACTATGTTGGCTAAGTGTGTTAAGCCAAGATATGATGATGTTGATTTAGCCCTCTAAGTTTAGTGTGATGTTTGATTCTAGAGTTCTCGAAAAGGTTTGATGATGAAATGAGACTTTGATTTGATGGATGAATGAATGGGAATGACAACTTTGATCTTGAACCTTAACCTAGATGTGACTCTCTTTCTACAAAACCTCGGTGTTGAAGAACACGCTTGACTTCCTATGGGAGAAATGCAAACCTTTGAAACAATTCGGGATTTTGTTGACAATAAAATGCATATAATGCTGGATTGTTCCTTGAGGCTTTTCTGTAAAAGTTATAAACCAATCTTTCCCTGAATTCGAAAAGTCTCTCAAGACGCTCCTCACGAGCTTTTAGACTAAGCTTCTTGAACTTTGGTTTTGGGATTTTGATCTTGCGGGAAATCATGTTAGACAACACATGTGTAATCCAATTTGTCTCTTTATCTTGGTTAAATGAGGTTCTTTTTATCCAAGACACTTGCTTTCTTAGGTTTTCAAACTATATGTCTAGTGTCCCATTCTCTTTCTCATCCCACAATGTCCTTTGTGTGGAAATCGAGGAAAATAGGGCAAAAGTTCCTTATGTTTATCCTTATTGGAAACAAATGATGATATAATTTGCAGACTTAGAAACCTCTAGGAATGTGATTCCTAGGGAAAGCAAGAGTGGGCAAGTTCGTCAATAGGTATTTGTTCCCCACAAGGTGTTTGAAATTTCAAGGTTTTTGTGTATGTTTGTTTTCCAAATGTTTTCAAGATCAAGCAATGTGATTTTTCCA
Organism: Sequoiadendron giganteum; assembly: GCA_007115665.2. Lineage (NCBI taxonomy): Eukaryota > Viridiplantae > Streptophyta > Pinopsida > Cupressales > Cupressaceae > Sequoiadendron > Sequoiadendron giganteum. The sequence goes on along the minus strand of VCHN02001038.1, from coordinate 6,272 downwards.
AGCACTTTCACACTCCTAGGTTGATGAGACAATACCTTGTTGGGTTCCCACTTGGATAAATCCAGCTGCGCATATCTTGTGCGAATGGCTAAATGCTTGACCACACTAGCTCCCCTCCATGACACTCACTTATTCGGGTCAGCCAAGCATTAGTACCCATGAATCTCCCATGGCATACTTTCCATTTCCACAACAAGACCGCATGTTACGTGGGGCGGCTTCAAAGGACATAACCTTTTGCACCAACAAGATAGACAAGGTTTTGGCCAATTTCTAAACAAGGGGTTCTAATTCGGGCATTCCATTCATGGGGGATTATCCAACATCGGCGAGAGTCCATTGCTGTCCATCTCGTCGGAATAATCCTCGTGATTCTTGAACTTTCCTCAAAAATCCACACTTATATACTGGTTGGAAGTCACTTGGCTTTAGCATGTTCCCAGTTGGGTCGTTCCCTTGGGTGATTACTTTTTCCCACAAGGCAGGCCCTCTAAGTTAAACAATAGCGAGCTAACATATCCCGTCGTTCACACAACCTTCGTTGAAAAACAAAGGGGAGAACCTCCGCAATATATCGTGCTCACACTCGCATGTTTTGTTCAATTTTAAAATGCCCAAATTGAAGTGTGGAGGCAATCTTTTATGCAACTTAGGGTCACCAAAAAGACTTTTGATTCTCAAGATCGCCGTGAAGCGCGAGAGAAGCGCATACGCCTTTTTAAATGACACTACTTTGCAAAAAAGTTTACAAAACACAAAGTACACATGTTCAATTTTAAATTCCTCAAAGCAATTATGAGTTCATTTTAAAAGCACCAATTGAAATGTGAAGTTGCCTTGTTCAATTTTAATCCCAAATTGAAATCTAGTAAGTGTCTAAGGTTCAATTTTAACCAACTTTGAAAAGATCAAGCCATTGATTGATTTTAAGCCCAAATTGAAAGGTGAGTTAGCTAAAAACAAAAAAAAAGGGTAGTAAATGGAAGCTCTAAGATTGTCAAATCAAGCATTAAAAAATGCTATTTTCCAAGTTTTGTTTTCAAGAATCTTCAATTCCACTCTTTTTGCCTTCACTTTTGTTTCAACCTTCAACTTCAATCTTGATGTCAACCTTTTTTCTTCATCCATGTACCTATAAAAAGAAGTTCAAAGTTAGGCACTAAGGAATTAAATTCATCTTAGTAAAATTAATGATAAGTTGTCATAATGAAAACACAAAACAAATGTTCTCAAATGATAACTTTTAATGTAGGAGTTCCTCTTTCTTGAAAATTTGTAAAAGGTCTCACATATTGATAATATCTTAAATAAATGTTAGTCCATAATAAAGAAAGCAGATTGACAAAGCATATCATAACATCAAAATAAAAGAAAACTAAAAATTTCCTTTCATGCAAAAGGCTACAATCGATAAAAAAAATGTTTTGCATATACATAGGCGATAGTGCATATCATAATTAATATCCAAAATTAATCTTAAAGCACAAGCAACCCTTAAGCTTTTGTGTTCCCCTTTGCACCTTAAAGCAATGCTTTCTTAAAACCAACATTCATCCTTAAAGATAGGTAATTCTCCTATGGCATTATACACACCAACTTGATTTAAACACAACCATTGTCATACCTTATGGAGTATCATTTAAGTTAGTAAGTAATCATGTCACCAAGAATATTTGTGATCCATATTTCAAAATTTTCACCATCTACTGTGATAAGTATTATGTGTTTCCTCATAACTTTAAAACAACATTAATCAAAGCCTCTCCTACTAACAGTTTTGTATGAAAAGCTTTTCTAAAGATATAACTCATCAAAGCTTTTTTTAGACCTCCTCCAAACACAATCACCAAAAAATGTCAGCAAAATCTTTTTGAAAACATAAAAGCTCCACACAAAATGAACTCAACTATTCCTACTGTGACATGTTAGGAATAAAAATCAATCTTTAAAGGCAGACAGATTCTAATGCAAAAAGCGTTTAAATCGGGTATGGAAGCTTAATGAAATTCTGACAACCATAAATTCCATTAAAAGACTGCAGAACATGATATTTGTACGAAGCATCATTATCATATTCAGAGACAGCCACAAGTAATACCCTGCCTTCTCTTCTTTAGTTATATTTGCACGCCACTGTATTATTCAAGAATAAAAACAATCAAAAAAGATGGAAATACCCACCAATCAATCCTCGATGCCATTACACTGAACACTTACATCATTACCAGTCACAGGTTTCCAAATACTTGTCCCAATGCTCTTAATCAATATCATGTCGATTTAAGTTCTCAACTGCCCACGTCTTCAACACCACATTGATTCAGGTTCTTAGCCATTCACTGTATTTAATAACTTTCAAACTGTTGCAGTTAGCGGGTGTGTGACAGAAACAGTAAGTAAAGTTTTTTTTTTTTTAAGCAAGGAAACAGCGAGTGCAATTAAATGCTTTCTTAAAGGATTTCAAACTGATGTGATTGGTAGGTGTAAAATGGAGTTCTTCATCCTTTTCCCACGGTCCTTTTGCCTGTCACTATCTGAATTCTTCAGTTTACTTTCCAATGTAGATGCAGCAACTTTCAATCCTGCCACTCCCACTCGCCTGACCTAATTGAATTTGCATCTTGTTGATTTTCTTAAAGAATTTCTTTACATGGAAGTAGTTATACAAGAAGATTCGATATACATCAATTCAAACATCCTTAGAAAAAAAATAACAGATATGGAGCCAATTTATGTCAATCTTATTTATACCAACCAAAGAATTGAGTAGTAATATGACAATGATTTATTTTGACAAAATTTGCCGCTATAGCATTGTATGGATGACTGTACACTCCAAACACCTTCGAAATCTGGCGCAACATCCCTCCAAATACGGCGATCAATAATAAATGAAGGGTGATGAGCTCGAGAATGATGGCAGATGTTATTCTTGAGAATGGTGCTCAGTAAAACAATGGTTTCAAGGCAGATTGTAGTTCTTAGGTTTCCAATAGACCTCTAATCAGCTACTCGATGCATTAATTGATTCTAAGATCTGTCTATCAGGGTGTGCTTCATTGGCATTGATTGTGGCAGTGACTAGTTGCCTACCTATTCTACAATGCTTAGTCCATCAATGTATATGCTAGCCGCATTATACTTAAAAAGGTCTGATACTCAAGGCTTCTAGACATAAGACCAGTGCATGAAAGCAACAGTAACAGAGGTTTACTAGCATTGACAGTGCTTCAGTTGGTTGGCGCGCTTCTGGTGACTTAAATGGCCAAGAGTGATATTCACAGTAATATTCACACCTATTTCATGCTGACATAGACGTTAGCCCAAAACAATTCCAGATGATATGAAAGAAAACCAGTGAATGCGTTTGAAGAATACTTTAAAATCCGATGTAATCTAACCACCACATGCGCAAAAAGAATTTATTGAAAAGGCTTTAGAAACTTTTAAGCTAGTGCGGCTGGCAGATGCAGCATAACTATGCACAGTGCACTGTGATATGGAAATTAAATAAGCATAGAAACAGAATGTATTAATCAAAAAGCATTAAAATCCCGACAGCCTACAATCACGTGAAATTGATCAAACTAGTGCCCTACTAGCTTTACTTGGATGTAGAAATCGAGAAGGATAGGTCCAAGGATCGAATCCTAATTGCTGCTAAAGATATTTTTGCAGAGCAGGTATTTGTTTGTTTTTCAAACATATTGACCTTCAAAACTCTAAGAAATAATGCAGCGCATAAAGTAACAATAAGGCCCGTTATCAAAGGTGTAGAGAGAAATCATTTTCTGTTATAGAGATGAGCTTGCATAGAGGCATATTCCCACCAAATACAAGTACATATCATAACGCAGAATAAAGAATCATGTTCATTATTTATTGAATTCAAATGGTGCCATGATTAAGCTAGTGTATTTAAGAGATAAGTCAGAAAATTATGCAAGCATGAACTCATATTAGAAACTCACATAGACATGTACACACCATATAATACGTGCAAAGAAACAGAAATGCAAATCTGCAAATGTTTAAACAATAATGCCCTCCTTCTAGCGCCATTTGTAGGATGGTGAAATCTTACACATGGATTGTGTAGATTCAGCCATCCTCATAGAATAACATGGTTCATTTCTCCAAATAAAATGCTAAAACTAGATCAAACATGCATGGAGAAAAGGAAATACAACCTATTCTATTCTATGATGGATTGGTGCCCTCCATGAAGATGTGAGAGAGCCCTTTCCCAATCCCTTTCTAAGCCAAATGAGATAGACAATGAGTTGCTATGAGCTCAAGTTGCCTATAGTTTAGATGCCTTCAAAGTGTGTTGTAGAAATGAGAGAAGATGGCTTGCATTTATAGGAAAAGTTGATAGAAGAGAGGCCAAAATTAGGCAATGTGGGACTAAATCCCATCCAATAGGATAGAGACATTTGTCATAATGGGATTGGTCAAAGCTTGTGCAAGTTTTGGCCAATGTGCCCATTCAAATTTGAAAAATGTCAATAAATGCATGTTGTTGAGGGTTTTGGGGGGAATAATCTTTGTTCAAAAAAGTCAAAGATGAGAGTTATTGAGGGAAAATAACTCTTTTTAATAAATCAATAAATTGATTTATTGATGCAAGTGGGTGGGTTAGTTAGGAGTTTAGATTTGACTCTAGTTGAGTCAAAAGCTAGAGAATGCTAATCATGATTAGAAGTTAATTAATTTAGATTAATTAACTTAGGGGATTTTAGGGATTTGATATTTGATTTTAAATCAATTTGATTTATTAAATCAAATAAGAAGAACCTTAGGAACTTAATTAAATAATTTGATTTATTTAATTAAGCTTGATGAACCTTAGGATTAAATCAATAAATTGCTTTAATTGATTAGTAGACGAAATGAATGCATGATGTTAGTTACAGTGGAATGCATAATGTTATTTTTGGATGTCTACAGTAACCTAGCATAAATAGATGCTACTATCTTAGTTCATCCTTCAGATGGTTTTAATCTAAACTTTTGTAAGGAAGCAAGCCTTCCCTTTTGAGTAGTGGGCTCTAGGCAGTGTGCCTGAATGCAAGTGCATTCTCTTTTGGAAATTTTTTATTTGAGTACTCAAATTGTGGATTAACATCCACCATGGTTTGTCCCCTAATAGGGTTTCCATGCAAAAATCCTTTTGTTATGGTGTTATTAATGTTTCCTTTGAATGATCACATCTTTCTTTTAATGTAATGATAGAATGGTTTAAGTTTCAAAGTAATTAAGTTAATTTTTTTTGAAAATTGATTCACCCCCCTCTTAGTGTTCCCTTGAGTCCAACAAAGACAATGAGTCTTCTTTGAGCAGTGAGATCTAAGTAGTGTTCCTGAATGCATGTGCATTCCCCATATATTCTTCTTTATACTTTTAATAGGTATAACTTGTAGATTAACCTCCACCGTGGTTTTTCCCCTAACAGGGTTTCCATTCAAAAATCTTTGTGTTGTGTGTGTTTCTGATTTTTTGGTGATTCATGATTTCACTATTATTAGTCAGATATGAGATTAAAGGATAATAAGTTTAATAAGTTTTAAAATCTGTGACAACTGATTCACCCCCCCTCTCACTTGTCTGCCCTTGTGTTGCCAACAATTGGTATCATAGAAAGTTCCTTGGAAGAAGGTTAATAACTTGAGGTGATCCAGGATGGTGACATACAAGAAGAATAGTCTGAGATTTCATGCAAAAAATTATTCTCTATGGAAGACTCGAATGGAGTGTCATCTGAGATGCATTGGTGAATCCTACGGGAACATTACATGTAATAGGTATTTTATTCCTATAGGTGGTCCTACTACTACTATTGAGCTTAGAGATGTTGAATATAATATTAGGGCTAAGGAAGCATTGTTGAGTGATTTGACTGATTCTAAGATGACAAATGTTATGGATCTGAAGATTGCTTATAAGATCTAGAAAAAGTTGGAAACCTTATATGAAGGTGATGCTAATGTGAAGATGGATAAGCTACAATGTCTGAAAGGAAAATATGAACTGTTAAAGATGGGTAATGATGAGAATATTGGTACCTTCATGCAAAGAGTGAATGAACTTGTGTGTGGTATCGGATTTGTTGGTGGAAAAGTGGATGAATTAGAGATTGTTGCTAAGGTTCTTGGATCCTTTCCTGATGCATACAAGATCAAAGTTTCAGCCATTAAGGAGCTCTGAACTGTGACAAATGCATTTAAAGCTACTACTTCTGGGAGAGACAAGTAGAGATATGATCCAGGTGA
>VCHN02003731.1:0-13470 GCA_007115665.2 Sequoiadendron giganteum | reverse complement strand
TCCTAATAGAGGATGTTCTAAAGTGTAGATTGTAGAGAAGAGAATATCAGAGAAGAGGTATGAGTTGCTGAGTTAGTAGCAAAAAAATTGAGAACATGCTTGCATAGAAGCAAGGAAGAGATTAAGCAGTTGTAGAATAAATCTTTAACACAATTGGATTCCTTTGAATCATTTGGAGTTGTAGCTCCATACCTCATATTATAAATATAATTGGTTGGTGTCATCAAATAGTTGAGTTGGTGCTTAGTTAGGGAGTGAGTGGTTCCTTGGAATTGGCGCTCTTAAATCAGGGGATTAGTGTCTCCTTAGGGTTGGTGCCCTTAAAAATTCTAACCAATGAGGTTATATTGTGAGGCTAGATTAGGATAGTATATCCTAGCAGCTATTCTCAGCGTGGTTTTTCCCATATTGAGTTTTCCACGTATATCTAGTGTTATGAGTATTTGTGTGTGATCTCTCTGCATATACTTTTATATTGGTTTAAAACTATTAAAGAACTAGTTTTAATTGATCTACTGATTCATCCCCCCTCTCAATATATTGTTGTGTTCCAATAGCTAGATAGTTGTCACCGAGAAAATCAATGGTTCAACTTGTAAGGGATTTGGATAGAGAAAATTTTAATTCTAATGGAGTCATACCATTTGCATACCTCATAAGTCAATAGTGGATTTTACCGTATTTAAATGTAGAGTCTTGATATAGGGGAATTAAAATATGTGACCCATGGACACTCATCCTATCGTAATTAGTAGTTGTGGGTTTCAGTATTCATTTCTATAGTATAAATGTTTTGATGGGTATTTAGGTGTTTAACTATTAAGCTTTTCTTATTTGCAATGGAATGGATTCATATGGAATTTGGGAAATTATATCTTAAAGCACCTTAGTGCATAGAGAATCATCTCAAAGAATGTACGAGGAGATGTGAGGAAGTCTTGTTTCAAACATATGAAAAGGGAAGTTTTTGAGATGGTACCCCATTTTGAGTTAATATGCAAAGTTATGGATCTCCAAAAATGGAGGACCAAATGATTGCTAAAGTGGCAGTGGTGTTTTTATCATTGATAGTTATGTGTAGACACATAAAAATGGCCAAGACCTGCAAGCACTATTTTACCAACCTTTCGTCATGACATGATTATAACATTTTAATTATGTTTCTAACCCACATTCAACTATTAATTAAATAATTTATAATTATTTAATTAATTCATAATCTCTCATTCTTCATGATTATTAAATAAATAAATCTTATTTATTTATCTAATATGTCACTAATTATCAAAGTCTTCTTGCAATTAAATAAAATCTTATTTATTTAATTAATCCCTATCATTAATGTCCTCCTGATTATTAATAAATATATAAAATATATTTAATGTGTCACTAATTCCTAAATCCTCTTAATTAAATAGATTTGCTAATTTATTTAATTAATTAACCACTTCTTCTAAATTAAATAATTATTTGTAATTATTTAATTATTGTATGTGACACTTCTATATTTTTAAATAAAACAAATCATTTAAAAATATCTCACATACTTAACTGATTCTTCATTTAGTAATTAATTTCAAAAATCAATTACTTCTTATCTCACAAAATCCATATTTTGAATTAATTTAATTCAAAATGGAATTATTCTTCTACAAATCAAGTAATTTCTAAAATTACTAATTTTCTAAAATCCCATCCTCTTGTCTTCTGATTTTTACTAATTTCATCTCAACTGTCACATTTAGTCTTGATTTAATTCATTTAATTAAATCTTATTCACACATATGGGTATTTTTCCCTAACCCTAATTGAGAGTTGCCTTATTGAATCTTGACCTTTGATTCTAGGGCATTCCTCAAATCTCTCATCTTGTCCATCCATTCAAGATTGCATTTTCTATAAAATGACAATCTTGATCTCATTTTCGGATCCATGAATCATTGCTTAATCTATTTTATTATAGGCATTCTCACATCTTAGGCTTTTATTATTACTATTTGCATGCTAGGATTGAATTGCTAGTTGCACATTAGTTTATTTTTGAAATCCTTCAAAGGCATTGCTAGGGCTAGACACATATAATTTGCTCACAAATCTGAGGGCATTATTATCACAGCAAGCTTGAGGAGGTGCAATAGAAGTAAGCCATGGAGTATTAAATGGGTGAGATCTTTCCAGTGTTCTTCCATTTTCAGTTTTCTCCTTTGCATTTTATTGTATGATGTTATTAACTTGCAGGTACAACTAATCAATTGATTCTATCTTGCAGGAAATGTAACTATCATTGATAGTTATGTTCTTCAACGTAAGTTTCAAAACTAACTAGATAAATTTTATTATCATTATACATGAAGGGGTGATTTTGTAATTATCAAGGAAATCAACTAAAATTTTCATTTTGCATGTTGGGGTAGTTTAAACATTATAACAAAAAATAGAATGCTAAGTGAATATTTTGACATTTTATCTTCTAACTTTGATTCTAGAGACTCCCCAAGCACTAGAGGGCTCATCTATCACTTATTTATCACATGTATTGGGGTTGAATTGGTTCATTGGATACATTCCATTGTGATTGCACCATCAATGGGAAGATTGGGAAGAAACTATGACGTATAATTCACATAGTGTGAGAGTGAAACATTCAATAAAGAAATTTAAAATAGCTTACACAAATTTTGTGGTTAAATTATTCGAAGCCAAAAAATATTTAAAAGATAAGAAGCACAAGGAATTTCTCACACTTGTAATTATTTCCATACCAAGGAAATGCTCAAAACATGCACAATTGTGACTTTTAATTACTTTTCCTCTTCTTGAGGTTATCAAAATAAAAATTACTCTCTACAATGTTACTTATGTTTGGTTATCTTTCCAATTAGATTGCACACTCTAATCTCTCTATTTCTTAAAATTTCCAATATCATTTGAATAAAAATCAAAGTATCATAGTATAAATATAAATTTTTTTCTCTAGTTTAACCAACATACTTTTGTAGTCAAATCCAAGGACCAACAATACAAAATTTGATACATATGATAATTTTGATCACCCACAAGCATAATTTTATTTTCAAATAAAAACCAAGAATATAATAATTTATAGTGACAATGGTAACTTTTATCACTCACAAAATGATCAATATGGCATGTTTTTAGCAAATAAATGTTTAAATTTGCATTTTCACATAAAATAGAGGTGTTTTGATCATTTTTAAATAACAAAAAAATCACTATAAGGAGAAAAATAAAATTTTGTATTTTATTTAATGTTTCCATACTATAGGTGACATTTTGATCAATTTGCATAATTTGAAAAGTTGCACTCTAAAGTGAAAAACTATGAGTCTACATGGGGAATGTTTTTCTTGCATCTCGAGGGTTGAAGTTATTCAAATATATTGTTGGGAAAGATGTCTCAACTGTGCATTCCTAATGCTATATATTTATTGTGTGTTGTATTTATTTATTAGTTTCTTCCTCACATGAGAAGTGAGGCTTCCCACTTTGAGGCAGAGCTCTTTACCATATGTTAAAACCATCTTGGAATGTGTGTAAGGATTTAGCATACAATATTCTCAATATAGCCTAAAATTCAAACTTGGTATGGAGTAGTAGAATTTGGACCATGGGGATTGGGTATGATACATATTGCATGTTGTATGATGGTTTTAAAAACTATTGTATGGTTTCCTATTTGTACTTTTTATAACCATTAAAGTGCTTAGTTTTAATTTTTATATAATGTGTTGTAGGGATGTTGTTATACTATAAAAATTATTAGACAAGATTTAATGTGGTGATACTCTTGTAAGGGAATGTGCCTAAAATTGTATATTTAAATATATTGTTATTTTAATGCAATTATTTTTATGCTTTAGAGTGTTGGGTATCTCTCTTTCAAGGGTTTTCCCCACGTATATCTATGTCGCAAGGTTATATTGGTTCTATGAGTTGCTCGTCTACTACATGTATCTTGCATGTTAATGTTGTTATTGTATGATTAATTTTTTAGAAGTTTAGATATGTGATGTGGTCGTTCCTCGCTGACCTTGACAATTAAAAAACTAGTTTCAATAATGCTACAAGGTGTGCGAATTTTTGATGCATGGACGTCGATGTCATATGAGAGATGATCGAGGTGGGACTCGTTCGTGCTGAGGTGGTATCCTATAAGTGAATTTCTATTCACCTAAGGTTTGGTGAAAAAACTTGGCAATTTCAAACCACTTTTGACTCAATCTGAGTCGTTCTTTTTGGCTTACATTGATTTGGATCAATGGCTGGCATTTGAAATAGGCTGGTGTTGTACTATAGCCATTTTATCTCATGTGAGTGAATAGTAATGGTTGAGTTTTAAATGCTAAAAGATTAGTGAATTGTTATTTTTGTGCGTATTTCCATGCTAAAGAAGTTTTTCCAGGTACCAAGTGATGCGAGTCATCTTCATGAAAATTCAGCCTCACTACCATTGACATTTTGCGGGTGAAACCGTAAGTAACGCATATACCATATCCTGTGGTTTTTGAAGGTCTTATGGTTGTTTGAGAACAATTATCAACAGCATTTTTGTTTTGTTCCTGAAGGATTGTTTGGGTTAATTTGCTTTAAAATGTTTTAAAGCTTGTCCTGATAATTGTTGTAGCTTCTTGAATTATGAAGCATTCTGTCTAAAGCTATAGGGTGTAAGCTGTAATTGTTTGACACTTAAAAACCCTAGCTCAAATTATTCTTTATCTTGTGTAAATGACACCCAAGGCCCGAAGCTTTGGCTCTGAAACCTCTACTAGGTCCTTGTCCCAAGATATTATAGACTTACTAAAACCCTCTACCAGCAAAAAGCTCGAGGGAAAGGCTTTGTTTTATGGGCCCTTACTCCTGGAAGGGTTAACTGATAAACAATGTGTGATTCAGGATGCTAAGCTGCTGTATACTAGATGGCAGTTGTTCTCAAATTGGTTTGAGAACAAGAATTTGTGTGTTCCTCTGTGTAACCCCAGGAGGTTGGATCTTGGTAAGTTGGTGGTCCCTAATGTCTATTTGGATGTAGATTTGTTGAAAGATGTTGTTGCAAGGTATGACCCTGTAACCAGAGTCATCAGAACACATTCTGGCATAGAAATGGTAAATATAACCAGGGAGGAAATTACAGAGATATTTGGTCTGCATAAATGGAGTCAGGATTAGGAAAAAATTTAGTGGCGAATCTTCACCAGTTGGTGAATAATAGAAATCGGGAGCTCCAAAAATGGCGAATAGTACAAGCTAAAATGGAGACTGAATCACCAGGTTTTTTCAAAAAAATAATTTCATCTCGATTAATTCATGTAAACGATGCATCATTGACACTGATTCGCTAGTAGTTTATACAGTAAAAATTAAAAAATATTAATAATATTTGCCAGTAATATTGTGTAATTCCGGAGAATCAAGAAGGGAATCTACTATATTCGTGTCAAGCTCTCGGAAAGACGTCTGATCAAAGCTCTATTTAATCTCCACCGTTCACTGTTTCCAATAGTTCATGACATACGTCATCATCGTTGTATCGATGGGACATCACTAAGTGTCCCACCGCTGATGTTCACTCATGCCGATAAGGCTTCCATACTCCACCTGAGGTCCACCAAGGCACAAGTACACCACTTGTGTAATTCCAAAGAATTATGAAGGGAATCTACAATATTCCTACGAAGCTCCCGAAAAGACATCTAATCAAAGCTTTGTTTGATCTCCACCATTCACCGTTGCCAATATTTCATGACATACGTCATCATCGTTGTATTAGCGAGGAATCCCTAAGTGTCCCACCGATGATGTTCACTCCTGTCGATATTCACTCACGGAATGAACTTGAAATCGTTCAATTTAAAAGCTAATCGATGGTAAAATTTTCAAGTTTCATTTAGTCTTACTTTGCAAGTGAGATTTTTTAAAAACACTTCATCCGTGTGTGCTCCAATGCATTTTCAATAGTGAATTTATGCTTGGTGGCAAGGGGCTCTGCCCCTCGACCCCACCTGTATCGCAATAGGAGCGCGCCAGGGCCATTGTCCCCGAACCCCGTGAGGGGGCATTGCCCCCTTAATCCCCACAAGGTGGCTCTGCCCCCTTGACCCCCACAAGGGGCGCTGCCCCTTGACTCCACCAATGGTTGTTGCCCCTAGGCCCCTACTTCATTATTAAATGTATATATATATATGGGGCAATTGCATTGACCAACTATGCAAATTTTTAAAGGAGAGAATCACCATTGTAATTAATCTTTTTAGTGATTATTCACTAGGATTCACCACTATGATTATTATTTTTACCCATTATTCATTAAGATTCGCTAGGATTTTACAATTTTTTTAATATTGTGCATAAGATTCACCAGGATTTTACACCTTTGCCGAGGGGGGGCTTTCTTAAAGTTATCCCTGGTCATGATATGGTTACTATTGATCTTGAGGTTTTCAGAGAAGAATACATAAATACTAAGGGTTTGTTTAGAACATCTCTGTTGATACCTCATTTGGCAACCTCGGGAAGAGGAAAGAATAAGAAGCAGGTAGTGATAGGTAAAAATGAGCCAGAACCTTTTCCTATGAATTACTTTTCTAACTATTTTAGGAAGATAGTTTGTGCCTTGTGCCAGGTTCTAGGAATTAGTTTGAAGACCACTCTGCCTACTGATATCATGTACATGACTGTAAATCTCCAACATCCAGGTTTTAATGTGGTATATGATTTTGCCACTTACTTGGCAAAAAAAATGCATGGGTCTCTAGTGGCCCTTAAGGAGGGAAAGACTTGGGTTGGTTTTAGGTGGTTTTCCCTGTTGATGCACATTTTTTTGTATAGGGGCCAAGTAGTGTTTGGACAGGATATGTAATTGAAGAAGAGGGAAGATAATGTTGACATGCTTGTCCAATATTGGACTAGGATCCTTGATATGCATGATTATAAATTTGATTATGTAACATTCCAGAATGTCTTTGGGTCTAATTTGAGAAGAGCTTTGGTTCATAATCCACCCAGGATTCCTAAGGAGATTCATGATTTTTTGAGGCCAATGGAAAGAAGGCCTGAATTAAATTTGACACATAATTGGGGAGATATTATCCCTTATTATAATAGAACAATTTTTAGAATATATGGCACTAATATCAACCCATATTTTTTACCCAAGGATGTGCCTCTTAGAATTGGGTTTTTAGAAATCATGAGACAGATGGGGTGTGCTCAGGATATACATTTGCCAGTAGAACAAAAGAAAGGATCTTTCTTTCCTGAGTATACGATATTTGCTGAATTTGTTATGGCAAAGGGGGGATGAAAGGATTTATACACATTGCTTAGACCTTATAGATTAAAGAATGTATGTCCTAGGAATCATGACCCTGAGGGTTTTATTTCTCAAATGAAGGCCAAGCATCGAACTAGAACTTTCGTCCACAATTTCTATTTTCCTGAGGACATTATCAGGAACATTTTTTATTTAGAGATACAATAAGAGATAAGGCAAAGTATATTGCCTTTAACAAGATGGTGAAGAAGAAGAAAGAAAAGATACCTGCTTTTAATCCCATACCAAATATCAATGGTGAATTGAACAGGGATATGTATGCCATTGACAATTTTGAAATTTTGGTGGGGATTCTGAAGGACGAATGGATTTTGGAAGAAAGGGGAAAGTCACAAACTATTGAGGAATACCTTGAAGTAAGGTTGGAGGAAATACCTACTTATTAGCCCCCGAAGAAGATCAAGGTTTTTTCTAAGAAAAGGGGAAGTAGGGCTATAGAAGTTGCTAAGGGTGTTGTACCATCATCTTTAGGGAAGTCATTACCAAATATTGTTGATCTGGATTCCCCTCTGAGGCGTTTTGGCCAAACATGTCCATCATCACCAAAGAGACAAAAAATTGAAAGAACAAAGGTGGTTGAATAGGATTATGATGAGGATGAAGAGATCATTGTCACTCCTGATGAAATGCATCAAGGAATGCCATATTTTCCATAGGACATTTCATCAAGTTCTGGAGCAGTTGTTTTAAGGCTGGGAAAAGATGAAATAAGGGGGATAACCAAGAAATGATGACCTAAGGATGGAAGCCTGCAGAGAGTTCATGATGGATGACTCTTTTATCAAGACCAATGCTTTTAAGGATTTTGTATGGAGGGCACATGTTTCATTATATGCTGAGAAGGTGGCTCAAGAAAGAAGTTTGCACCTTGAGCTCCCAGAACAAGTAATTCAGTCTAATATCAGGTTGCAAATGAAGGAAAGATTCAAAGAAATAACACCAAAGCAAGGCCGAGCACTGGTACAAAAGAGTGGAATATTGTTACTTCCTAAATGGGATATTGTTGATGTTGTGGTGTTCAATACAATAAGAAGGGCCAATAGGCCACTTCTTGCAACCGATGAAGAAGTTGCATTGGCGCTTAAAGAGTCGGCCTTTAGTGAGGAGTGGGATGCTTTAGCAATCTAGTCTTTTTCCACTGGATCTAGGAAGCTAGTAGTCACAAAACCATTTGATTTCAGTGGTCACCTTGTTGTAAGAAGAGTTGTTGATACCCCAACATTGGAGGCTACAGATATGGTAGTTAATGCTGTCAAGTTCACTTGGGCAACTGTTGAGGATTTGACCAAGGATCGAGATACTTTGAGAGGCCAATACAATGACATTATTATTGAATATAATAAGAGTCAAAAAAAGGTGGCAAAGCTAGAAACTAAGTTGGCATTACTAAAGCAGAAAATGGGGACATTGAAGTCTCAAGGGCAAGCTAGCTCTAGTCGCACTATCTCTGACCCACCAGTGGAGCAGCCTCAACCCTCTTCACAAGGACAGTCGTTAGCTATTGTTCCATATAATATGGGATAGGTGCCTATTACAGTTGAAAGGGATAATATCCCAAGAGGAGGACTTTCTTGGGAGAAATTAATTTTTCAAGTTGAGGAGTATAAGGAGATGGTGCAACAAATCCGAGAATCAATGGGGAAGAGAAATTCGTTGATTGTGGACACTATGTTGAGACACTTAAATGGGAGGTTCCAGGGAAAATTAAAAGGTGTTCATACAAGTTATGCTCTGATGTTGCAAGCACTTAAGATGTTCCTGTGAGATAGAGAGTTGGCCACCCCATTGTTGGATAGATGGAGCCCCAGATTTGAGAAACTGACATTCATGGCAGTGGGAGCAATACAACATGGGCATAAGTATCCTATGGTTATATCAACTTATCAATTTTTCAAAGGGGTAGTGGAGCAAAAATTTTAGGGGTATGTTGCCCCTATGGAATTAAAGATCAAAGAGTTAAAGGCCAAATATGATGGAATGGACTTAACTCCATTACCAAAAATTATGCGTTGTCATGACGAGGTAAAACCTTTGCAGGTTTGGAAAGATCAAATGGCTAATATAATGATAGCTTAGACACATGAGATATGCAGAAATGTTGACATTGGTATGTTGGAGAAACACTTGAGAAACTATAATTTGTTATTAGTAGTTTCTTAGAAGACTTTGATAAGGAGGCCATGTCAGTAATGGTAAAATATGCACCCTATCGAGATAAGATTAATCAGGTTATTTCTTTTAAGTGGTCATCTGAGGAAGATTTTGAATTATGAAAAAAGGTGTTCACCGATGAGTTTAAAATATGAGTACTAAGGTTGAGAAATGCGACTTGGTCATGTATAATACAGTTCTAGCCTCATAAGTTACATTTGAAAGTATGCATTCCTCTCTTGACTTCAGGTACAAGATGTTGAGGTGGAATAAAGTGTCATAATGGTTAAAGATGCCTTTGGTACGAACGAGTTGCCCTTTGAAAGGCGGTTTCTCTTCCTCCGTAGCAACTAATGATTATTCTTGTCTTATGCCTTTTCCCTCCAATTGCATGATGCAAATGTAACTGAATTAGGAATTAGCGGTCCAATGAAAAATGGACATGTGTACCCTCTGGCCTGAATCTTGTTTTGCTCCCTTGTTTTATAGAAGGGAATTTTGGGCCATGGTGCAAGGTCTACTACTGAAATCCGAGATTTGATAAAAAGAGTTTTGTGATATAGAGAGTATGAATGTAAGTCCTTGTCTTAAATTTTTGAGTTAGATAAAAGAAATTGGTCAATAATGGGGTTCTTAGGCATGTTTGTATTGAATATGAAAATCTCTTAAGTCTGTTTTCTCTCCTGTTGTGATATCTTGTGTGAATTATTAATGAAATATTAGTCCAAGATTATTTTCATTCATCTTCATTGTTCTTTACTGTCAATTATGTTTTAATGATGGCTCTAGTTCAAAGGATTAGTTAAATGCCTCAGTTAATGTGTAAGTTCATGCAAGCTAGCAACTGGATTCATAAAGTAGTGATAGACTTTGGTACAAATATGTAGATTGCAATGCAATTCATATAGATCATAATTGTTTAAGATGAAATTTTCCCTATAGTTCAGTTTTCTCATTTGACTCCATGCTTTAGGATATGGCACTGGTATTCTAATCATGGTTATGTTTCTCATGTCTTATGTTTTCACTTTAGAATATTTTATCCAAATATTTCCTATCAACCTATTTTAGTTGTGTTTGCAATTCTCTGCTAATTGGACTTGAGCCTTTTTGAGGAATAGCCAATTTCTTGAAGGATTTCATCCTTTTAGCATGGATGGGGAATCTATCTATTGTTCATAAATGTGTAGTTGAAATTGTTTAAGTTGTATTTGAGGAGCACATTTTAGGGAATACCCCCCTGGGTCTTATAGAGCCCGAAGTGTAGGAGAACTAGCATTATCACTTTTATCATCGAGTTGGCCAACCGCTTCCTGGAATTTTATTATTGAACACGGCAAGTTCATAGAAGCTCTCGAGAAGTCCGCTTGGGTTGTTGTAAAAAACACCAACAATCCACACGTCTTCCAGCCTAATGAAGCAAAGTAATCATCTCCTTCTCCATTGGTTGGAAGAATGCATGCTTAACGTTTTGATATGTGATATCAGCTCTCTCTTCTGCTCTCATGGTTGAATACCGAAATCCATTATGGTGGGCCTCCAGAGTTCCAGTCATCTTTCTTCTTCTTCCACCAAATGTTGGCCCGATCCACATGTCTACTAGCCTAATTGGCTTTTTTTTTGAAAGCTAAATTTTCTCCTGAGTCACCAGTGTATCTCTCTCTACCTTTTTAGACTCTTTCATTGCTACAAATCATCTATGGGATTTAATCATTTGTACCACATGGTTGATGTGCTTTGAATCCTTAAATCTAAAGGAAATTTCCTTAAAATTGGCCACTAGTTCAAGTTCATTATGCTTTCATAATACTTTATATCCATGGATTTCAGCCATTCCTTGATGCCATCAAATGAAGATTGAGGAATGGCGTACATTTGGAGTACATCCCGCTTGAATTTTTTGAAAACAATAGCCATATCAAATTCCTTTTTCCCAAGTCCTACTCTCTCAAGGTTAACAATTCTCAATCTCACTAATAGTGATTACTAAGAAAGGTAATTCCACCAACTCTACCAAACAATTTACCATAGGAACAATAAAAGCAGAGGCTTTGAAAGGAACTCCATGAAAACCAAGCTCTCTAAATGGTATATCAAACTCTAGTTCAAAATATTTTAGATGAGGTTGCTCCCATAGCTCTCTTACTCGCTTGAAAAATCCTTAAGGAGGAGGAGGAGCAAGAGGATGAGGATATGTTTATGCCTTAGTATTTCATGGATTTGATGGAATTGTGATTGATTTTCATTGCAATGGATCGGCAGAGGTTCAAATTTTATTGAACAATGGATTTTTGTGCTTCAAAACAAGCTCTGTGGTGCTCATCTTGGTTCACAATTTACTTTTGTTTTTTATTTTATTTTGTATTATATTGCAATGCCCTTTGTTTGTTTGTGGAAAGTGTTTAGTGCAGAGGCTAGTTTGTTTAAGCCCTGAAAGGCCTTGCATGTATATGTTTTAAATTGATGCTCCTTTTTAAGAAGGCTTTAGTAATAGTCGGGGTTTCAATGAAAGAATTTATTTTTAATCTGTCATTAAGCTTGCAAAGATCTGTTAAAGAAAGAAAAAAATTTGAGACAAGGTAGTGAAAATGAAATAAGCTCTACGAGTCTTGATCTCTTGACCTCTGGACACAAATATGTGGTCGAATAATTTTTTTCTAGAAGCTTCAATTTTATGTGATTCTTTTTTTCTTTTTCTTCTTGGATTTTAGAGGAGCTTGATCTTAATTTTGTTGTTTGAGTATTTTGTGTTTTTATTGGGTTTTGAATTTATATCCATTTTGATTGTTGATAATTTGGGGTTTTATCTGTGAAGGATTCATTATTTTTGTGATTGTAAGGGGAGGAGGAGGGGGGGGGGGTTGTAGAAACAAGAAACCTAGACTAATTTTAATGAATATGATTTTTTTTTTGCAAGAGCAGCTTGAGGTGAGACTGGTGGTCATATAAATGAAGAGAGGAAGGGAGGAGAGCTACATGGGGGGTGCTCAAGTGAAGCGCCCTTCTACATCTAGACGCAATCGTAAGTTCTTGTCCTTATCCTTGTTAATTCAAAGCTAATTGTTTTATCATCGTATGTTTTTGAGAACTCCATGAAAATCAAGCTCTATAAATGGTATATCAAACTCTAGTTCAAAATCTTTTAGATGAGTATGCTCCCATAGCTCTCTTACTCACTTGACAAATCTTTAAGGAGGAGGAGCAGCAAGAGGACGAGGATATGTTTATGCCTTAGTATTCTATGGATTTGATGGAATTGTGATTGATTTTCATTGTAGCGGATCGGCAAAGGTTCAATTTTTTTGAACAATGGACTTTTGTGCTTCAAAACAAGGTCTGTGGTGCTCATCTTGGTTCACAATTAACTTTTCTTTTTTTATTTTATTTTGTATTATATTGCAATGCCCTCTGTTTGTTTGGAAAGTGTTTAGTGCAGAGGCTAGTCTATTTAAGCCCTGAAAGGCCTTGCATGTATATGTTTTAAATTAATGCTCCTTTTAAGAAGGCTTTAGTAATAGTTGGGGTTTCAATGAAAGAATTTATTTTTAATCTTCCATTAAGCTTGCAAGGATCTATTAAAGAAAGAAAAAAATGTGAGACAAGGTAGTGAAAATGAAATAAGCTTCGCGAGTCTCGATCTCTTGACCTCTAGACATAAATATGTGGTCGAATACTTTTGTTCCAGAAGATTCAATTTTATGTGATTCTTTTTTGCTTTTTCTTCTTGGGTTTTAGAGGAGCCTAATCTTAATTTTGGTGTTTGAGTATTTTGTTTTTTTATTGGGTTTGTTTTTTTGGGTTTTGAATTTATATCCATTTTGACTATTGAGAATTTGGGATTTTGTTTGTGAAGGATTCATGCTTTTTGTGATTGTAAGGGAAGGAGGAGGAAGGGGTTGTAGAAACAAGAAACCTAGACTAATTGTAATGAATATGATTTTATTTTTTTGCAAGAGCAGCTTGAGGTG
>VCHN02004930.1:0-10753 GCA_007115665.2 Sequoiadendron giganteum | reverse complement strand
TCTCTTCCTAGTTCATTATTGGTATGAACTATCGACTTTTTGGCCCTTTGGGCTCTCTGTGTAAAGGGTACAACACCCTATAAATGTCTTGCTTATCTTGCTCAAAACAACAATGATATATATGAGGCTATTAGTAAGATTTCACTATTCATTCAATCATTTGAGTAAGTGGATTTTGAAATCTATAACCTTCTATGCCATTGGTGAAAGTTATTTCAACTTGATGTGGGAGTAAATCTTAGCATCTATCATCTACATCTTATTGGTAAAAAGATGTCTAGCCCTATCATATAATGATCTACATAATTATGATAATAGCCAAATAAATTACTTCAATAACTATGTAAATTGGTTTCAAATATTAAAAACATAAAATTAATGTAACATTTTTAGCTTTTTATTTTACATTCATTTGTTGGTTGATAAATATAATACTGGCTTTTAATTAAAATCTTGAATAAAAAAATGTAGAAATATTTAGAACAACAAAACTTTCAAAATATCAATACTTCCAACGTCTGAAACCCAACTCTTTATAAGACAAACTCCCTATAATCTCTTCAATGAATTACAACAGATCAACAGAATTACATGAAATCAATTCTACACGGCAAGATGACTGTTAAGACGGCTTTCCTTGGCGTCTCTGATTCTCAGATTTTTATATAAGTTTCTATCTCTACGGCTCTAGCTTACTTTGATGGCCCATAATAATCATAGGAATCAGACTTTTCCAAGAATTGCATGCCCGTCTCTTGCTAAATTCCTCGTTCTGGGTATATTAGATTCATTCCCAATCATCAAGTTTATCTTTCTATTTTCAATCAATTTCATCGAGTCATGACACTACCACTAAATACTAGCACTTGCAGCCGGGGGAGCTGCAAGGAAAACGCCGATAGTTTTATATAATTAGCTAAACTAAAGCATGGTTTACCAATATCTATGTGAAATTAGACAAATAATGCAGTGCAGACTCAGGTAATGGTTTCTAAGAGGCAGCAGGGTGAATATTACCAAGATATGGAAGGCCACATTAATTTAGGAATCAGAAAAGGATGGAGTGTCAATGTTGCAAATGGTTCTTTCTTGCCATCGACATATTCTTTCTGAGTATACTACTCACTTTAAAAGCTTTAAGTGTGCCAAAAACTGATGATAAAATTCATAGTCATACTACATGGAAGGCCAAAGTGGATTTGACAAAAGGAAAAACCCTTCAGTGTTACTCTAGATTAAGTGTGACTTTGTGCAAATATTTTAAGTACGTGAACCAAATATCAGTGAAGCCTTCTAACATAAATTAACAGCAATTGCACTGCTTGAGCTTGAGAGAACACAAAGTCTTAGAAAACCAAAAACAGAATTGAATTAAGTAAAGATCAGTTTGTATGCAGAATTAAAGGTTACAACAATTTTCCATCTGTCAGTTTCCATGTCATTCTGTGTGGATCAGAACTGTGATTCATTAATTTGCTTTCAATCTTTTGTGACTGAATTTTTTGTTTGGATATCTATAATTCTGAGCAAGTTAAGTGCATGTGTAAATAAACTAATTGTTTGTGGTGTAAAGGTTTAATTTGAATAAACTGAATTAGATTTTCTTAAGAAACCCTAGGATCAAAACAAAATTTCATATATATATTAGAGAGAAAGAATTGTTATAGAAAGCTTACAATTAGAACCCCAAGTCTAGACATAGTGACATTACTTGTAGCTAAATCTAAAATTTAGATCAAAACAAAATTTCATATATATATTAGAGAGAAAGAATTGTTATAGAAAGCTTAAAATTAGAACCCCAAGTCTAGACATAGTGGCATTACTTGTAGCTAAATGTAAAATTTAGCTTCGAATACCAAAAGTTTCCTGCCATCAGATTTGACATTCTCAAAAAATAACCCTCTCTCACAGTTGTCCACATGACTTACCAGCAAAAAATGTTTTCCCAATCATCAACACAGAACAAAAGTTTTTGAAAACTGGAAACGTAGAGATATGTGATAATTTGTAGATACAAGAAGTAAGTTTGTATGTAATTTGAGAAAGAAGGAACACTTGGAATGTCATTGTGTTTTTGGGCCAACCAGTATCTTGACAATGGAAGATTTCCATGCTTGAAATTGAAACAAATATATATGAAATAAGTTACAAATTTCTGTACACAACGATCCTCTGTACACAGATTATTTCAGGTTGTATCTATGTACACAACAATTGGAGATCAGAGTTTATTTTGTGGTTCATGCTTTAGACAATGGAGACAACAGTTTTTGGATCCTTGCACATCATGGAAAGTAGTGATTGTGTTATGTCAGTATTTGCAATTTTGAGTTTTCATCCTGATGGTGAGGGTCAAGCATCCGCCAATAGTGAAGATGATGTGGCATAGCACGTATCTGCAGAAATTATCAATTGTTCAGCAGATGAGTAATAAAATAAGTTGAATTGCGTGTACATGTCTACCTCTTAAAAGTAATATCACATGAAACAATTGCATAACAAAGCAATTCTGAAAACAAAACCAACAGCATAAATGCTACATTTTATCTTTCATTTGAAAAAATGTAACCACCATTTGAGTGCGATTTGATGGGAACTCATTACCTTTTTGTTAGATTGAAGCAATTATTTGTTTCCATGCCCAAGTAATAGAAGATGCATTTTCTCATGCCCAAGTAATAGAAGATGCATTTCTAAAAATTAAAAAGTAATTGCCAAATGGATAGAGTTTACAATAGAAAATAACTTAAAAATTGCATTGTTGAATGAACACAAAACCAAATGCGTTTATTTGAAAAACCAAGAAAAATAATTAAACATGACATGGCCCATTTCAAAGCCAAACATGGAGGGAGAGATGACCTAATCACCTATTCGGGGAATATTATCAGGAAACCAAATTAAATTGTATCGAATAGTAAACAATTTATTTTTATCAATTGTTTCCGAAAAACAACCCAACAACTGTTCCTGCTCAATACTTGTACAGAATAATAAACAATTTATTTTTATCCATTGTTTCCGAAAAACAACCCAACAACTGTTCCTGCTCAATACAACCCATCAACGAAACATACTAAATGAGAATATAGCATTCCCTTCTATCACAAGAGCAACAAACCAGAACAAGTTGCATTGCAGTCGTCCTTTATAAGTCTTGTTTTCTCATCAAGTTTGTCCAAGACATTGTTATTAAGAGAAAAACTGTGTAGTACCTTGAGACTTGATAGTTTAATCTCATTTTTTACTGCACAACAGCAAGACAAATTTGTGTAATTAGACACACCGACTATCGTACCCACAAATTGTTTTGGTAAAAATAGAGCAGCCGCACTTAAATTGAACAAAGATCATACACACAAACTGAAATTGAATTTATTATTAAAATGTCTACAATTAATCAGACAGGAAAATGAGATTGAAGTAAAATCTATTACAACAAATCAAACTAAACAAACAAAACAAAAACAAATAACCACAAAAAATAACGGCACCAAAGATTGTATCTATTGCCCTTACAGAATTAAAAAACCATTATTTTTTAATGGCTTTCTTGTTAACATTTGACTTCTTTGAAAGCAATGATAAGAACTTCAATCTATTGAGTAGAGAAAACTGAATATCAATTGTCATCAATGCTAAAGAATTTGTTGTAACTTTTACTGTTGAATTTTTTGCAGGTCATTCTCTTGTATTTATTAATTATTACTGTTGGGCTTTCTCATAAAATATTATTTTAATTTATTACTGTCCTCAATCCTGTGAATCTTACACAAGTGATCAGAAATTAGAATAAATTCCTATTGTGGCATTTCTATTTATCACGTATTAGAATGAGTGTATGCAAGGATGAAAGAAGATATGTAAGAAAAAATTATTTGTGATAGAGAATGGTAACTATTGCATTTTTTCTAGAAAAGGATCTATAAAAGTTAGCACAGTACAAAGGAACTGTGGACATAGTAGAAAGGATCAATAAACAATAACTTTTTGTTCGCTTTTTTTTTTTTTGAGCTGAAAGAAACACTGATCATGTCTTCCAGCCAAAAAATTTATGGTGTGCAAACAAAAGAGATTGAATAATATCTTTTAAATTTTAAGTAGTGCACACAGCTAAAATCTCCTGCTTCGTATGTGAAGGACTAAGCAAGGATCTCTTTTCATCCTCTAGGTTAGAGGATCAAGTCTTAGTCTTTGTTGTTCTTCATTCTGATTTGAGACTCAATCTCTTCCTCAAGACTCTTCCTCACACTGCACACAATCTCTTCTGTGATAATCTGCTCTACATCTTGTAGAATACATATCACCTCCTTTGCTTCAAAGCTTCCTTTATACCATGTTCAATGGCGGTGGCTAGAAGGAAAATAGATAGAATAAATCGGTGGGAGAAATAAATAAGAAGCAAGTGGGAATTTAAAGGTAGATTTGCTATAGCTATTAGCATGCTTAACTGAAATTGCCAATTCTACGTTCATCCAGGATAGTAGATTTCAGTTTTGTAATATTTTTTCTATGAATTCTCACTGGTTCTCAGTTCTGCTTAAGATGCTTAAATGATAGTATGTAATGCATGCAAGAGTTCTAGACAGAAAATATACTATGTAGTTGTTAATCGTGAATAGATTTTCCCTTGTCTGACATGATTTAAAAGGTAAAATACTTAGTCTTTGCCTATATTTCTTATATATTTGTATAACTACTATACACTTTGCTGATGCTCCTAGCTTTCCTCCAATCTTATTCACTAATCTCTTGGTTTACTAAATAATAAATATATATGTCCTTTCACAATGGTAGGAATGCAATGTATTTTAATTCATGTATCGCAAATATGCCCCTAGGATATAACCATCAAAATGCTATTAGATTTATTATTAACATTAACCCGACTTCTCTGTTTAATTTCTAACTATTGAAACGATAGTATTGGTAACCTTAATGCTTGCACTGAAATCCGAGCCTCAAATGTAAAGCTACTATTGGAATCTATTCATTTGGATATCTTGTGTCTAAGCAGAAGTATAATTTTCTATTTCCATTTTTTGTAGATGTATTATCTGTGACATGCATGAAGCTAAAGTGATGCACATCATAGAAACACTGTTCCAAGGGGATGTGCCCCCACCCCTATGACCCTTCTGAACATTCAAAAAAAGCTACAAAAACTTAATAGCCATCATCATTGAGATCGGTCAGATTCTTCAGCTTCACTTTGATGACAGGCTGATGTCAAGCTCAGTAAAGATGTTGGCATAGCAAATCCAAGCCCTGGGGTCATGTCTGATAGAAAGAAGGCTATGTTCCCATATCCAAATCTCAAATAGGGACACCTTTTTGGTTTCTATAATAGCTCCAAATTCTAAATTTGCTACTTATTTATATTACTTCGTTTTGATTTTGAATGTTACTCATATTTTTTGTTGTAGAGCTTTTTTGTTTTTGTAAAAGGAAAGGGATAGGATGTTGTTTAGGATTACTAGACACAAAACCCCTGAAGACTCCTTTGCATCACTCTTCCATCGCTCACAGGGGGTTTGTATATGCTACACACAACTTTTCCAGCGCACTCTCAGGTAGTGTGAAAATGGGAGCTCTGGAAGAGGGTATGGGCATCCATCAAAGCATGAAAGTAGATGATAAAAACAAAATCCAAATTATAAAAGGGGTGAATTGAGAATCTAATAATGATGGAACTATCATATTTTTTTCTAAATTAGCATTTTTTTTTGGAGTTGTAATTACAGAAAGCAGAAGTAGTGCCCCAATTGGAATCATTGTAAGGTGCTGTAGAAATCTTCTGTGAGTGCTCAAGAATTTGTTAGCAGGCCCTGACCATCTTGTCCATAATAAGACCATCTGCTCCATTTGGATTGGGATTTTTCGTTAGAAGTTTTGGAGAAGAGAGTCTAGCGTGAGGATAGGAAAAACGGACATTCTCGAGAGAAGGCAGAATCACCATTAAAAAACGCCGAGGTTTATTTTCTCCCTTGCACCAAAGGCAATCTTTTTAGAAGACTCGCTCTTGTTTTTATGCGAAGAAGGGAGGAGAAGAAAACATAGGGGAGAAGAGAAGGGAGTTATGAGAAAGAAGAGAGCGACATTGAAGGGAAGAAAACACAATATAAAGAAGAAGGAAAATGACAACATACAAAGAGAAGTGAAATGCCCTATTTTATGTTTTATTTGTAAATCAATTGATTAACCCACATGTCGTAATTCTTTAAAAAACAGACGGAAATGTCAATGGAAATTGCAGGTCCAAAACTGCATACCTTCTCTGCTGAAAGGCTCGAGATTGTCCAAAAATTGCCTCCTCCTCTCAACGGTGATCGAAGAAATTGGCACGTGCTGATCACGAAACCCTAGCATAGTAGACATTTTCAATATCAAACTCTTACGAAACCTTACCAAAGAATTTCCATACTGAAACATGGTGAAACACGAAACAAGAAGAACGAAACCCTACCAAATGACTTGAGCTTCTGCAAATTGCGTCCTCCTGATTACGAAACCATTCATGCCAAAGCCGGTACCTCAATGTATTCACAGTAAACGGTGCGTAAGCTTGAAGGAATTTAATAACAAGCATTTCCCGTGATGAAGCACCTCCGACGCGGTCGCCAAGCACCTTCCAACGCAATTGCCAAGCACCTTCGTAGCAGCACCAGGGAGCATGAGGTGGATTGACCTCACTGTGATAAACACTGCATTTACTCCAGTCGGCCATGTTTCCCGGCGTTCCAATATCCCCGACAAAGTTCTCCGACAATGAAACCTGGTGTGAGACAACTTTCCGGCTAAAGCCTGCACAATATATAAATAAAATATAAATATAAATAAACTATCGGCTAAGGTATACTCTGGTAAAGCTCCAATTGAATGTTACAAATTGTGTGGAATAACAAACAAATAGTTGATAAGTGTGAGGAAAAACAATTACATGAGGAGCGATACACGTTTATGTAGGTCACCCAAAGGAGGGCACTTCAAAAGGTTCTGAGTGCATCAGCTGATGGTTATTAGAAAATTTAACTGACCCACTTATTTGAATACTTCTGAAGCACATTTGAATACTTCTTAAGCTATAGAAGTATTGAGGACTTTGCTTGAAAATACCGAGGAAGCTTGTGCTATGACCTTTAATTGCTGAAAGCTCCTTTTAGTCTACTATACAGCTCAACTAGACCAACTGCAATGAAATAGTCATACTCAATATCAATCCCTCCTTTTGTAACTCAGTTAGACCCTTTGGATTTCCAAGATCTTGAAACCCGGAACCCAATGCCCTTATATATAGTACTGTCCATATGGAAACAGAAATGTCAAACACATTGACATTGCAGCGGAAGGGTCATTTAAGTTACCTAGGGACGTATCATTACTGCAGCTCCATGTTCTACGAACATAGATGCCATTTGGGTGAACACAACTGAGTAAATTATTATTCACAGCCAAATTGGGAATAGCCTCAAAATTGTAACAATCACCCTTGTTTATTATTTTCTTAATATCATTTCATTACATTTTAAATATTATCTTAATTAATCAACTTCCATTCAATTTAGAAGTGTTAGATTCATAATCTTATCAACTATAATCATGGTAGTAACTCTGCAATTTAACATACACCAAGTATCAAAGTTATCCTTAGGTCTAGACCTATATCTTGAAGGTTCATTTGTAATGAGCTTGTTTAAATATCTCATTTTAGGAATTAGAGGCTCTGTAATTCGTACACAAATAATAGAGAAACTTCATCTATACATATGGAATGAGATCTCCAACTTCTCTTTTGTGTTTTAAGTAGTATTTGTGTTTATACATTTGATTCAATCCATATAAATTAAGTATGATAGTATAGACATATTAGTCAAATGTTAGCTCAATACAAACATCAGCATACAAATATACACAAAATCACATAGAGTTCACCTCATGGGTGATCCCACAATAGTGTGTCCACCTTTTAGACAAAGAGAAACATTGAAATCAACATTTTAAATCAAAATGAATGAACTAACGATTTTTGAGATTTTATGTGTAGATTTTAATTTTTAATTGAAAATATTAATTTATTATTATTTTTATATATTTTTTAATAATTTATTTTTATAGTTAATAGTATATAAAAAATGACATTTATTCTCTATCTCCTAACTTTTTTTAATAAAAAAGATAAAATTATAAAATTTTAGACATAGATTGGTAAAATTAATATTTAGTACACATTTTTTTCATAATTTACTGTTACGTTTTATTTTTTATTATTTTTTGGAGTGAACTTAATTATAATTTAAACATAAGTTTATTTCATATCACATAAAAATTCCTATATTGTTCTTTTTTTTTCTTCTTGAAAAAATAACATTAATACATAATGTATAGATATTTTTCAAAAAAAACATCTCTATTTTTTAAAATTATCCATGTCTGCATAATAGAGACCTAGTGAATAGCTTTTGTTCACTAGAAAATTAAAAAATTATTATAATAATCAGATTAAATATACTCAAAATTATACTTCTTAGAAAGTTTCCTTCAAGAGTTACAATCCTATAATGATCTCCTATCATGTTGATTTCATTCTTTAGTCCAACCCAAGGTTTGAAACAATTTTTTTTAATAAAAATTTGAGCACAAGAGAAGAAAATCCCATCCAAATACTTTTGTTTGAAGAAGCTTCAAGGGAAGGTACCTTCAAATGAATGTGCTTTTAAATGAAGCTATCCAAGGACCTTCATTTCAAGGCATTTTTGACATTCAAATTTGTACTTGAATGTAAGCTTGCATGCAAAATTTCATCATAGGAAACTTTGTAAATGTGCAATAAAGTCTACAAAAAAATCTCCAAGATTTTAGATGCCACCACTTCATAGGATCTTCAATAAATTTACTTCACTTTGTGAGAAAAAAGAAGATGAATACTGAAGGGAAATGCTATTTAATGGGTGAATCACTGAATGAAGCTTTCCCATCTACACACAACTATCTTACATATAATTTAGAATCATGAAATAAGAATAAATATAAGTGCAATAATGAGATTTGAAATCTACACTATCTTTAATTTTTTAGAAGTTCAATAAAAATTGATAAATAAGGGCCATGCATGCAAAGATAAGAAAATAGAGATATTTTTATGAACAAAATTTAATATAGCATAGTAAAGTGAAACATTTTATTTCTTTTACAAAATAAATTAACAAATTTTATAAAAGGCTAATTACATAATTATATAAGTATTATTGAACTTGATGACTACGAAATACATTTCATATAAGCTTGAATGTCAAATTTGATGGAGTTTTTTTCAACCAAATAATCTCTCCTTTTTTCAATGAAATAATTACAATTATATAGAAGGTTTAAAAGAATTATATTAAAATATAGAAAAAACACATTCTTCATGTTTCGCATAGATCTCCATGATTCACTACATGGCAACCACGTCTCCCTATTTTTTTCCACTTGATTTCTATTTTCTTTCCTATAGATTTCATGCTATAATGTTTAGTCTTATGGTCTCTTTTAATAAATC
Organism: Sequoiadendron giganteum; assembly: GCA_007115665.2. Lineage (NCBI taxonomy): Eukaryota > Viridiplantae > Streptophyta > Pinopsida > Cupressales > Cupressaceae > Sequoiadendron > Sequoiadendron giganteum. The sequence goes on along the minus strand of VCHN02004930.1, from coordinate 1,212 downwards.
CTTTCTTTATTACCTCATTGTGAGCTCATAAAAGTGTATGTTACAAAATAAATATCTCCTTCATCAAGAAATTTCATGGTGTCAACTTTTCCTTAATCGCCTCTATTCCTACATAACCTTAATGAAATCATTTAAACCTAAAAATAAAAAATATATATGAAAACCATTTCACTTTGGGGCCCACACTGCCAACTAGGATTCTTTCTACCCGATGGTGCATCATTTTCTAGAAGGTTCTTTTGACAACTTTGATATGGTGAGTTAAGTTGGTTTGAGGCAACCAATAGTACATTCATTCTTATTGATGTCGGGTTGGCAAACTTCCTTCCACTATGTCCATAATCGAATTAGAACCCTTGATTGAATGGTGACCATTTTCTATTGTTGGGCATAGGAGAAATTAACCTCTATTTATTTTACTACTATGCAATGCATTTTTGGAGGTGCCTTGGAGTTTGGATGCTAGCCACTCCTTTTAGGAATGCATAATTTTTAATATTTTGTCCAATATTGAATTGATTGTTATTCATAATGAGTTTCTACTATCTTCTCCATTGCATTCAATATTTACATAATATGTTGACAAATTATTTTCTAAATTTGAATTTATTCTATTGGGAGAAATTGTTGAAGACTAAAATTTTCTACCTCTGAAAAATACAAGTAGTACAAGAATCAAATAACTTTTGAATGAAGGTCCCTTCCATGACTTAAAAAAATATTGATATTAAAAAATATTAGATAATTTTGAACAAAGGTTTACCTTCATTCAAAGGTAATCATGAAATCACCTTCAAATGAAGATACCTTTGTTAAAAAAAACTTCAAGTGAAGATGTTTTCTAATTTTTTTCTCCCTAGTCATGGAGATATTGTAAACCCCACAAGTGGGACACACTATTGTGGGTCTACCCTCATATGCACCTCACATTTATATAGTGATTACCTTATCCATAGAACTCATGTACATAATGTGACTAACTCATGCATATGTTACAAATACATGGTGTGACTAATTTATGTATAAATCACATAAACATAATATGAATAAGTCATAGAAACAAATATGTGTAATGTGATTAATAATTTCTAGATCACATATAAACAATGTGACTAGTTCAAGTATGTGTCACATATACATAATGTGTCTAGTTCAATTATGTGTTATATAAACACAAGATGTCTAGCTCGTGCACAAACATATGTGCATCCA